>CAEGAG010009080.1:0-24241 GCA_903067065.1 Brachyrhaphis terrabensis | reverse complement strand
GTGTGGGCGAAAACACAGGGGAGTCAGGAGTCCCGAAAACAAAACAGAAAACTACCCACACTGTGTGGGCGGAAACGCAGGAGGCGGCCATGGGAGGTCCGGAGGCCGTTCATGGCGCAGGAGGCGGGAACCCCGGAGAGAGTCCGGGGGCCGTCCCCGGCGCAGGAGGCGGGAACCCCGGAGAGAGTCCGGGGGCCGTCCTCGGCGCAGGAGGCGAGTCTCTAGGGCCGCCCGGAGGCGGCGACGAAGGGCACTAAGAGGCGGGGTCTCTGGGACACTAAGGGGCGGAGATTCAGGGACACTACAGGGAAGAGACACAGGAACATTAAGACCACTAGGGGGCGACGAGGAGACACTAGGGGGCTCTGGGGACACTGGGAAGACACTAGGAAACTCTGGGCACACACTGGGAGGCTCTGGGGGAACACTAGGAGACAACGAGGGGACCCTAGGAAGCTCGAGGGAAACACTGGGGACACTAGGAGGAGGGGGACACTAGGAAGCAACGAGGAACTAGGAAACTCACTGACTGGAGCAGGAAACTCACTGACTGGAGCAGTCTCTAGAGCGGCGGCAGCTGCGGGCTTGAGAGCAGCGGCGGCAACAGGAGCTTGATCCGCCGGAGCGGCGGCAACAGGAGCTTGATCCGCCGGAGCGGCGGCAACAGGAGCTTGATCCGCCGGAGCGGCGGCAACCGGAGCTTGATCCGCCGGAGCGGCGGCAACCGGAGCTTGATCCGCCGGAGCGGCGGCAACCGGAGCTTGATCCGCCGGAGCGGCGGCAACAGGAGCTTGATCCGCCGGAGCGGCGGCAACAGGAGCTTGATCCGCCGGAGCGGCGGCAACAGGAGCTTGATCCGTGGCGACGGCAGCTGCGGCCTCGGAGTTCCGGCTAGCGTGCCGGCTGATGCGGGCTCGGGAACGCCGGCTGGTGCGCCGGCTGGAGGATGGAGCGGACTTGGGGGCGAACTCGGGAGGAGCAGGAACCGGTCCTGGAGACGCTGGAGCGGGAGCTGGAACCGGAGACGGCGCCGGCCTCGGAGAGTCGGGAGGCCCGGACGCCGGAGACGCTGGAGTGGGAGCTGGAACCAGAGGCGGCGCCGGCCTCGGAGAGGCGAGAGACCCGGACGACGGAGACGCTGGAGCACGGACTGGAGGTGCAGGAACTGGGCTGGCGGAGAGGATGTTCGGCTTCGGAGGCAGAGGGTTACCTTTCAGGTAAGCGACTGCTGTCTGGCGCTGCCACTCTGCCTCCTGCTGCAACTCCGCCAGCCCCCAATGCGGAAGTCGAGGGATCCAGTCATCCAGCAAGATGAGGAGGCGGGTGGCAATGCCCAGGCGTTGGTACACGGAATAGGGGCTCGACACAATTGCCACATAATCCTCGATAGTGTCGAGGAGGACATCTGGGTCCATGATGTTGCAGCGTGCCTCACCTTATTTGTGGTCGGGTCCTTCTGTCAAGAATGTGGTTGTGGTGGATGTGAGGCAAACGCTTGGAACCCAGGTAAGATGCAAAAATGAGTGATTTAATGATGGCAGAACACAGGGAAACAGTCCAAGACCAAGGCAGCACTGCTGAGCAGAATCCAGGGCTCAACACAGCGCAAGGCAAACGAATGGACTCAGGGAACATCTGACGAAACACAGACAATTGACAAAACGCAGACAAGGACCCGACAGAGAACAAAGACAACGGAGGGACTAAATACACAGGGAGGCAATCAAGGGAACGAGACACACCTGGGAATAATCAAGGGGAGACAGGACAACACGGAGAGCACAGAGACACCGAACTAGACATGAATACACAGGAAAAACTCGAAAATAAACACAGAAAAACTCGAAAATAAACACGGATCATGACAGTTCCAAATTATTACTCAAATTGGATTTAAGTTTCATAAAGATAACATTTTTTGTTGTGCTATTAAATTTATAGATGGTATTGTGTATCAAGGCTCTTATTTTTTATTTGCATTTTTCTTGGTTTTTCTGTTTGCCTGCTTTTACACTGAAATTATTTTCTTGTTCTTTTCTTTTTATTTTACACAATTTGCATGTTTTCTAAAGGAAACAAATAAAATGTTTTAATTTATTTCCTTTAGAATTAGTATACATGGCTTGAAGCTCCCAATGTTTGAAATTAGATCCCTTATGCCTTAGACTAAGTTTACAAACATCATTTTTTTCAGTCTAAGACAGAAGAATGCAAATATTAATTTAGCATCATGTTTTAAAATGGAGATTCAGTTTTCAGCATATAGTCAGAGGAGCTGCTAACAGCTCTCTATACCTGCAATTTAAATACATAATTTTATTTGAAATATGTTTTCTTTAACTCCCATTGATTTATATGACAGTCTGTGATTCATTAAATCTCTTCTATTAGATTTAAAGAAGGTCAAAGGAGTTTAAAACATGGAGCTGCATCGTCTATTTTCTATCATCATTCCACATCAATTATCCCAAAAGATGTTATCTGGTCAGGTTGACCGGAGAAATGACTCTTTGAGAATTGAAACTGAGTACCCAGAGGAACTTGGACATAATGCCTCTGCTTGAGTGAGAAAAACTAGACGGCAATAACATGTCTGTGTCAATTAGTGGCCTCAGCAGACCGTCACAGCACTGATCAAAGAGGAAAATATCAGACGTGATTGTAGATGTTGTAGACATCTACAATCACGCAATGCAGCAATAAATGCAAAAGTACACATTTTACCTTAACCAAACTAACTCTCCCATATGACTGCAGGATAACACTAAAGCCAGGTGTCTGACATGAATGCCGGTCATAAGCGCAAATTCTCTTTGCTTGAGCAGACTTCATAGTAAAATGAGTGTTTGACACAAATTATATGCATGCAGTCCTTCAGTGAACTGTGTGTAGAAACACAAATACACACAGAAACTCACAAAGTTGCCACACTGTCAGGTTGAATTCGATCTTAACCTGAGCTACATGGGGTGAACTGGTAACCAAGGGCATCTCGCTTTGTTCATTCCTCCTGTCTCGACTCCGCTGTGTCTTCTTTCCATTCGTGACTCGGAAACACCCCCTCAGACCGCGGCGCTCATTAGACCAGCAGCAGGACCAGAATTCATTTATTTTCTGTGTCTCTCTCTCTTTCTCTACCACAACTGATTTGTAAAGCTTCAAGGAAACAGCAGAAGAAAGACGTAAACACCCAGACGGAGTGAACCCACCACCTGAAGCTGCACACAATGTTCTGTTGTGATGGTACCATGCCAAACGGCCTTCAGCTGTTGTTGCCCAAAAAACAACCTGATGCTGGGGTGCATCATCAAAAGATGTTAGTCATTAATAGAACATCTTAAATCTGAGCTTTGTAGCTCAAATCAAACGTCACAGTGTAAATTCTTAGCTTGAGAAAAATGAACCTGATGGATTACATACTAATGATGGAAGTCACTAGTAGAAGGCATCCAGAGGGAATATTACCCAACTCTGCAGCTCCCTTAAGGAATATTAAGTATTTTTAGAAAGTGCCCGCTTTTAAGGTCTGCAACTTTAGTCTTTCAGGTTGGACCCAGAGGTCTCATTAAACAAATTTCCAGCTGCAGTACACAGATGTTCTCAGCAAACAAAATATTAAAAAGTGTGAATTTCTCCATATGCATAAGCAATTAAAATAAGAAATGTGCTCCACATTCAAAAACACTAACATGGTGTCTCATTCCTACAAACTTTTATGTGAACCACTAAACTTCTCATAAAAAAAAACGTGTTTATCTTCTTTTATGACAGTTGTAAAGGTTTATTTCTGCAGCCAGAAAGCTAACAGCTGAAAGCAAGAATGCTTGTTGCTTCCAGGCCAACCTGAGTTGATGTGCTATTGGATAAAAGTGTTTCTTTGTGAGGACAAAACACAAAAATATACTTTGATTTGCATTCTGTAACATGCGTCTTACACTCAAAACAACATAAAGAAGCATCTGAAAGCTTGTTACTAACTCTTCTTATTCTCTCTAAGGAATGTCATATTTAACATTACCCTAAACAAAGAGACTAGTTCTAAACCACTAGTTTTATGTCTGACAACCAATCAACATCAGACCCCATTAGCATTAGCATTGCATTACCTTTTAAACTTCAAGTCAATTTGGTACGTCTTTACCAGATTTGATCATGCATGATTTGACATTTTTGCTAGTTTCTCTTTGCAAAAGATCTCAGGCTCGATTAGATTGGGTCGAGCGTGTCAGTGAATATTAAAGTTTAAGCCTTGCTTTGTTCTTAATATAATTTAGAGCTGGTTTTTGACTAAGTCATTTTCAAAAACTAATATATTTAATCTAAAAATACAGCTCTGGGTGTATCTTCGGGGTCTTTGTCTGACCAGAGTATCCTTATCAGCAGGTTTTCTGTGTCTCCTACATGTCTTATGGCGAACTGTACATTATCTGCGCTCTTGGTGAGCAGATGGTAAGAAAATGTATTTATTTTCTTCAGTATGTGACTGGTTTGCTTTGTGTGTTTCTACCTTGCAGATTCTATGAAGCGCTAACAAACTGCACACACCTGTTGGCAATGAACATGAACTGTTACTGGCCCAATCGAATGGTGGACGCGTTCTTCATCCAGGTCCACAGGCTCTACTTCTATGACTGCCCAGTGTCTGGACGACAACTCAGGGACCCTCCAAACCGCATTTTGGGTCCTTTCATTGTGGTTCCCATCCTGGTCACCCTCCTCATGACGGCCCTGGTGGTGTGGAGGAGCAAGCGCAGCGAGGGGATTATTTAATAAAGGGAACAGTCAAGGGCTGGCCTTACAAGTCAAAACATGCTTTCTACCCCCGAAATAACACTAGTGTCATTGTTGGGGAAAGGGTTATGTTAGAAGGAAAAGATGAACTCCAGGCCCTAAAAATAGGTTCCACTTCAATGGATCTGTGAAGACATTAACGTCCGTTACATTTTTGTTTCATCTTCAAAGATTGGAGTCATTTCTTGGGTTTACCAAGCACCTTTTGCTGCAATGTTCACTTGAATCTGGACCAGAAAACTGACTGGTGCTAGTATGTTGTACATAAAACTATTTTGTTCTGTCAGGAACTGCTCAAAAGGATGCTGGATGTGATTGTACAAAAATTAAACAAGTGCTTTCAACAACAAACGAACAGACAATTCAAAGCTCTGACAGGAAACCCACGAATATTCTCGTCCTTACATGTATACATACACTCTACCTAAACTATATGTAGTATGTACAGCTTTGTGATTATTGTGTCATGATTTTGTTTCGTTTAATATATTTTATCTACACTGTGACCAGTTCTCCCCAAATCAAGACAGAGAACGGTGAAGCAGATGCTCTGTTCGAACTCCAGGTTACTTTTTAAGAACTTCCACATATATAGCCTTGAAAATTACAATAGGTTAAACAGTGGGCAGATGATATTGGAAAACACAACTCCAGATAAAAAGAAGATTCAAAACAGTGGAAAACGTTAAGTTAGCCAACGCACAACGCTCCTGAGCATCGTTATTGCCCAAAGCACAGTTTGTGAATCATGAACCTTGGGTTTCTATTGATTTATGATCTCTCAGTGTAGTAGAGTGTGCCACGTGAACTTGTCCTTCATTGATATTTTCAAATGCTATTTTTCCTTTATAAATTCATTGACCTGTAACCTGCCTGTCGGCAAAACACACTTTGAGATACACCCACAGTTTGTACTTTGTGCCAAAACCTCGTGAAGAAAAAAGAGAGCCATGTTTGTTATGAAACAAATATATATAACGTATTCTGTTGGAATGACTTTCACTGATTGATTCTGAAATCTGTGATGGTGAAGAGATTTTCAATAAAACGTCTGGATAATGTGTTGAATACACACACCACAGATTCTCTGCTCTGATACAATTACAGAAGGGGTTTTTATTATGAATCTTGAATTCAAATCTTTTTTGTGACTCAACAATAATGCACTTCAGTGGCCAGGAAGTTGCTAAAGCTTAATGATGGGGTTCCAAATTTAAAGCATTTCCTTTAGGATTGCAGAGAAAAATCTTTCTCTATGTACCAGAAATTCCTTTTACTCCTCAAAAATTTGCAGGTAAGTTGAAGTCAAACCTGACTAATTGAAAGAGGAAATCCACTGCAGTTAGTATCTCGTTTTAAGGACAGCATCGCACTACTTGTTCAGTGTGTTTAAATGTAATATCTTAACATTTCAGATTATTTTGAAGTTAATCATGCAATGTTTACAACAGGAGTTCAACAAAATCTGATTAATTCATCCACTCATTCATCCTTCACTGGAAAATTGGCATGAAAAATGTGTGGAGACTTTCACAAGTTTTCTGAACAAAAATATTATCGCAAGATTTACGTTTAATGTTTACCCAAAAGATGGTAATTGCTACATTTTGCAATTAGACTTGACAATTTAGTACTTTTAGTTAAAAACACAGCAGTAAAGTGAGATTAGATTTTAAGAAGGAAGGTACTGGTGAGGGTAGTATGATGCTTAAATTGTTGGCAGAGATTATTTAGTAAATCAACTATCTATATGCTGAGGGGTTTTTTCTAGGTAGAGAAATTATTTCTTTCTCCTGACAGGCTCCAGCAAGACTTTAATTTTCCAACTCGCTCCACTTTGGTGCTTTGACTGGAACTGACGCACAAACTGGTGAAGGTTTTTCCATCACCTGCCAAGCATTTCCTTTTTTTTACAAATAGCATAACCCAACTTCCAGAATAGTTTTGTGAACCAAACTACAACCACAAAGATCTCCTGCCCCCAACCTCAAGATTTGCACTGTAAGGTAAAGGTAATTTTTGAGCCTTCCAGAAATGAAACTAGAATCAGGACATCGTCAGATATTCCGCTGGCTTAGAAAAACAGACATAAACTAATGTTTGAAAAGTTCTTGTTACACACTGCCCTTACACAGAAAAAGGAAGCAGAGACCACTTGAGTTCTTGCTAAGAATATTTTTATCCCTAACTTCTAAACAAAATCTCTTAGATACAAAGAAAAATTCCACCAATCAAGTGGGCTCTTGTGGGCCATGTGGCTCCTCTATTTAAGGTAAACTCAGTCTCAACAACCAGACTACTGCAGGGCCTGCACAAAAGATCCAAGCTTCCTGTTAATAAGTCACAAATAATCCATTCTACAACTGGTGTTAATACTTTTTGATTGTAATAATGTAGGGTTTAAGGACCCAACTTCCAACCTTTGATAGTGTTAAATTTTTTATCAACTCTGATGTCAAAGCTTGTAAAACTCTGAACTAAGATGCATGTGAGACAGATGAAGATCCACTGTCAGAAAGGCGGACTCTAACTGACCTTATTAAGAAGTTGATTCTGCCTGGTGAATAACTTATGAAGAACAAAGGGGACCTGAGGATAATTAGACAGAGGCAACACTGAAAGTGAAGAACCGCTGATACCCAGACAGAAGCAATGGTCAGTCTGTGCAGTCATTAAATAACTATCAAACTCATTGAATGGGAAGAAATCAAAAAAATTAAGAATAAATATTGCATTGATAGGGACTGTGTTGAATCTTTGTTAGAAAATATTTCTATCCTTTATACGGTAATGGCTGGAAACCATCTCAATTTGAGGTTAGAGAGAGTTCAGGAGGAATTTTTCTCAGACTCAACAGAAAAATTTAAAATTTAAAGTTGAAGTTTTTCTAAGTTGGAGGGCAAGTTGCATTAAACTGTAAAACTGGATGATTAAAACTGTGTGGGATACATTTCTATATGTATTTTCCCCTTATATTTATAATGCGTATAGTTCTCTATCATAAATGTATTATGCATAATGTTACATTATGCATATAATATACAGTATTATATGCACATACACAACCTCAATTTCTACTCCTGTCTTTGGCACAAATTCAGTTATTTGCATTCAAATGCATCGTTCTCCATTTACATACAACACGACATGGAAACTTCAATAAATACAGTCAGATTATTTAGAGGGGTTTCAGTATCCCTATGTGTAGGAATACTGAAGATAATCGCGAAGGAAAACTGGAAGATGAAATGTTTTCCCACAATTCAAGCAGGATTAAACTGTTAAAACATGATAAAGAGTGAGTCTGCTATTTTTGGTATCAAATCTGTCAGTCTGTCTAAATTTACACTAACTGATCTCCTTAGTTGCTAAATTTGAAGAGCATCAACATTACATTTTGTGGTGTAAAATAAATACTTTCTTTTTTTGTTTTAGCAAAAATGATTAACCTGGTTTACATTATTAGTTTTGTTCAATTCAAGCTAACTAGTTGGCTCTCTTCAAAAGCAAAAGTTTTACTATCAAATAACATTAAAGTATTTGTAAAATGTTTTAATTTAACAACTGAATGATTTTTGTTCAGGCATACTTCCTAAATCCTATGTGAGCGAAATCAGCTGAACTGTCCTTGTCACTTTTCACATACAGATTTTTGTCCAACTTTTTCTGTTCGTACAATTCCTGACAATATAATCCAACATGCATTAGCGCAAAAGGGTCATCAAAATGCAAAAGTCACAATGCAAGACCAAAAGTCACAAAGGTTATGCTAAAATGGAAATAATGATAAACTGGCTAGGATAACATCTGATTTAGCATTACTAGTACTTCTGTTGTGGCTCTTTGCTGTTGTGTTGTGGACTTTACATTTTGTTGACCGTTCTATCCCACAATGCACCTCACCAGTGGATTCTTTGTCAGGATAATAATGAATTAGAGGTGTAGTTTGCTTTATATATGGGGTTATGTACTGAACCTGAAATATGAAAACCCAAAATAAACTTCCTAAGCTAAGAATATATAAAAAACAAATACCAATGCTGTTTAATTCAAAAGCTTCTTTCAGCCAGAGTTCATCCAGCCAATAGCTGTGCAGAGAGAATAAGCGAGAGGAAGAAAAGGTGGAAGAGCAATGTCTGACGTCAGGACCTGCTCCAATCCTCCTCCTGTTGTCTCCTCATGTAGAAAACAGACAACGTAATGTTATCCACAGATGTCTGTCGCTAATGTTAGTCCATGTCATTTCCAATACTCACAATGCTGCTCCACTTTCTCCCATGTGACTCTGGTGTATTTATGTCTCTTTCAGTGTCCCAGAAGACTCTCAAGAAACATTTAAATCCACCATCATGCAGACTGGGAGATAATACCCTAACAAGAAGGGCAAATCGAGCAAATTAAGTGACAAAGACCTTTATATCACTCCATTAAAACCAAGAAAGCTTGTTTTGCTGGGAGTTTAATGTCATATATTTATTCATGAATTATCAGGTACACAGCCGAAAAAGAGTGAAAAATGAGTAAAAATAAACTACCATGCATGTAAATAGATTTGCATATGTCAAGGTGTGCATCCACTGTTTACCTTCTCATCATCATCATCATCATCATAGCTAGCAGCTTCATCAGACCAGTCTCACACTCCGCTCTCTGAAGCTTTGCAGTCGTCTGTCTCTAGAGACAGAGGCGGAGAGGGAAAAGATGGAGAATGTTGAGGAAAGAGCGCTGGTGGGCGGAAGGAAAGAAAAGGGAAGGATGTATAGGGAAAAAATTGGGAGCTCCATGTTGGGAGGAAGCACCAGAAGCCTAATTAAGTGAAAGATGAAATTGTACTAAAAACAGGAAAAGCCCAAGACAAATATGAGAAGCTTATGACGGCACAACCCAGCAGATGTGTTTACTCCTTCAGGATAATCATGGATGAGACATAAGGGATGGATTGGTTTACAAAGGAGCACAACTGTACATTTTCCCTCATGAAGAACCATTTTAAAATGTGACAGCAAGTGGCCTGGTCAGATGACTGCGCTGGAAGCAGGGAATACAATTCAATCAGCAAGCAGTGAAATAAGGAACCACCTGGATTTAACTAAACAAAATAAACTCCCAATGGGAAATATGATAATAATTAACATATTTTAGCTTGTAATAACCCTTTAAGCCTTAGCTTTAATACCTACAATAACTAGTAATTTTGGAATTTCTTGTGTGTACATCTCAAGTGTTCCTTTCCCTTTGTATTTAGTAGAATTATATTTAAACTGTACTGCTAGGGCCACATAATGTTCCAAACCGTAATTATTTCTCCAAGGAGAAAAATACTCAGAGTTAAAGCTTTGTAATTTCTTTGTGCTATGTGGATGAAAAAAATTGAAAGGACTCTTTTAACTTGGTTTTACTTCAGTGATTGTGTTCGAAAAACAACTGAGCTGCAGGTTTCCTGTAAGATGTGATAGTTTCAAATCCAACAGAAAATGATTTTATTTGAGTCACAAATGTCAAAGAATGCAAAGTGTCAAAGTGCTTTACATATGCATATTGACCTAAAACATTAAACTTTCTAGTATTGCGTCATCTAATCAACCAAAAAATATATATAAACTTTTTGGTTTAGATCTTAGATCACCATTCAGAGCCAAACAATTGAAAAATTGCAGATTTTTGTCACTTTGCTAATCAATTGCTGCATCAGAAGTTTCCACTGATAGTTTTCAGTTCTTTTGATTTTGTCTCACTTTAAAACCTGGAGCTAAGAGTGGAAACATTCTTACATTATTGACTAATAAATGTAAGAGTGTTTCCACTCTTTCATAGTTTTAGCAGCAGAGCAGCAGAGCCTTTTATTGGGACTAAACATCTGCGTAGCCCAGAGACAATAGCTTATTAGTGAGGCTAACGGGGTGGAAAAAGCCTTCAGTTTGACAGGAAACATGCATATTGAAAAGGGTCTTTTTCTCTGATGAGCCATGACTTAGCCTGTTTGAAATTTAATGAGTGCATCATGATAATGCAAATGGCAGAAAAAGTGAGGCTGCCATCAACCCGAGTGTTTCCCAGAGAAGCCTGTAGAGGCAGTGTCGTGATATGGGGTTGAGTAGGTTGGCACAGGTCAGTGTTAGGAAATGTTATCTTTCCAAAATTGTTCAGTCAGCTTATTACGATACTTCTCTATTACATAAAACGATGAAGGAATGTTTCTAAATCTCTCATTAAGACTGAGCAAGATGCAGCACCCTCAGTACCTTGTCGCATTCTCCTTCTGTTGAGTTGTTAAAAAAAGAAAAAAGTGACAAAAGCTACGTTTACCCCCTATTGAATTATATATCCGCCTAGCTGATGTGAACACCTGCTTCTGCAGAAACCCACTGAGATTACGTTGCCTATTAAAGCCAATTAGCATGGGAGCTACGCCTGAAAACTCAGGAGCTGCTTACGAGGTTATTCGTGTAGGATGCAGTTGACAGCAAACTCTCAGTGGGAACAACATGGGCTCTTGACAAGGATTGCAGACAAGGGAGATGTTTTACAGAGTTTAAACACCTCAGCTCTTCCATGAACAGTTTTCCATCTTGTGCGGCGTGTGAATGCAGACATTTTGAAATTATTAGAGGTAAAATAAGACATCAGTGTGTGTAACCACACCACTCACTCATTGATCTGTGAAGAAAGACATGTTATTTGTGGCCGATCATTTAAGACAGAAAAAATAAGTAGACCTACACGGAAAAATTAGGCTGCATCACTGTTGCTAGGGAAAGTGAGTTCACCTAAATAGTTTGGATTTGTTTAAATATCACAGCCTGACAGCTGACAGCTCCGTTTTAACAAGAAGTGAAGCTAAGCTGGTGCACAGAAAGCTGCTGGGTATGAGCTGGCTTCACTGTAATGCTCATGTTTAGTGCATAATACTACTGTGGGTGGGCATCACGAGATAATAAATATGACAAAAGTTGCACAAAGGTTTGTATACTTGTATGCATAAAACAAAACAGTTTGCATTTTATTTACGAAATGTTAATGTTTCCACTATCTGGTCTTCTATCTCAGTCTAAAGCATGCTGATTTGCATTAAAACCTGCATGACTTGTAGTGCAGTTTGAGCGCATCAGTGACCAGGACTGCATTGTTTATCAGCCTTTATTGTTGCTCTTCTTCAACAAAGCAGAAAAGATGGAGGCTTATTTAATTACACCGTTTCTGTGTAAGTTGGCATGACTAAATGTATTATTGTTTGCAGTCTTCCAAGTTAATCTCGCAGCACACTGAAATGCCTCCCACAGCTGGAAACAGTGTGGGCAGCTTCTGAAGCAGAACAAATGAAATAGCGAGGCACTTTACTCTTAGGCGCAGTGAGAGGCGTGCACGCAACACCAGAGTCGACGAGCTTCTGTTCATTGACTGGGACAAACACTTGGACGGACGTGGACGTCTGACACGCCTGAATGTGGACATGTAAAGACGTTTACTGATGAAGCTTCAAAACACTGCGTTTCATCTCTTTTATATGTTCAAATAAATAAATTCAGCTGGGGTGTGTGTGTGTGTGTGTGTGTGTGGACTCTTGGTGAGAAAACCTGCATTAGATGTGGAACTGACAGCATGAAATTATGATCAGCAACAAATAGAGGGGTGTGAGTTTGATTTCACCAAAAGCAATCTCCGCTTTTATTGATCATCAGTCAGACTGACAGCCTAAGGAAAGCCTAAGCGGAAAAAAACAACAAATGCTGTAAAAACTATTTGTAAACACTCACAGCAACACTTTTTAACTCAGCAGCGTCTTCTATAACGATTATCAGAGGAGGGGGAGTACCACGTTATTTACTTTTATTTTATATGCATCAAAAATATAGAATAAAATAAAGTTGGCCTTTTTGTTAAGGTCGCATTCATGAAATATGCATCCAGACACTACCAGCAGTAAATGTATGGGGCTTTGTACAAGTATTTACACCCTTTTGTACATTGTGCCAGATTATCTGCTACAAATTTGTGTTTTTTATTATTTTTTTGATAGACCAAAACAATTACTGATAAGTAGGAAAGAAATTATGGTGTTTTAGCAGAATAAAGATACTGTATATAATTTTGATGGGCAATTGTTTTTGGCTGCGTTTCACTCTGGTACATATAAATAAACTCTAGTGCAGCCCCGCGCTGTCAGAAGTTATTTGCTGACAGTAAAACTATTCGTTGTTCACTATTAAAGCCAAAAACAAGGAAGAAAGTGCTCTGGTCAGATGATGCCAAGATATATTTTTTGTCCAACACAAACCAGTATTTGACCGTGAACAACATCCCCTATAGTGAAGCACAGTGGTGACAGCATCATACTATGGGGCCGAGTTTCTTCAGCAGAGACTTTAAACCTGGTCAAAGTTGATGGGAAGATGTATGAAGCTGAGTACATGGCAGTTCTTGAAGAAAACTTGTTTCAACACTGGAAAAGACTTCAATATCGAGGACAACCAGCAGGACAACGACTACTGAAACATAGCCAGAAAGTTTAAGATTAAGGTATTTGTTACAAATGGCCAAGTCAAAGTCCAAGTCTAAATCAAATTAAGAATCTGTGGTAAATATAACCAATGTTGTTATAAGTATGGGGAAGAAAATTCCCTTGAGAAGGAACTGACTTGGGAGGATGAGGAGCTGAATATCATTACATTTTCATATTTTTATTTGTAAAATCAAAAAAAGTAGAAAATGATTTATTATTTTCCTTCTACTTCACTATTATGTGCTACTTTGTGTTAGTTCATAACATAAAATCCCAATAAATGGATTGAAGTTTAGCTGCCATCACTAACAGCATAGCTCGATGGAGTCAGAGATGTTGCCATGGAGATCATAAACAAAAACTCTTTTTCTGGTGGACGTAGCTGTAAAAAAGTCCAACCTGACTACCCATTGTTGAACATAAGCAGGATAAATAAACGGCGTAGATGTTTTATGCTCGGTTAATGGTTCTGACTCCAAGCAAACCGCATTCCGTGCCTCTTCACTCTGACAATTTGGACATCCGCACCAACCCTTGACTCAAAAAGCTAGCAACCATCCTCTGTACAACATCGAAGGCCATTCTTATCATCATCCAAACCTTACAAACAGGGCAGGGAGCCAAGGTTTACATGCGTTTTCCCAGAGCAAGACTTACAGAATGATGACTGGCATGTTGCGAGTGTTACAAATCGTGATCTGACTGAGATTTTTTGTCATTTATTCTCCCTAATAGAAAACCACAGGCTATTGCCCTGAGGTTACACTCAGGCTCCCCAGGCTTACAATTTATGAGCACAAAGTGAAATCAAACAGAATGTCTATGGGGAACCAATTGTTTTTTAACACACTACTGGGGACTGAATTACCACTTTGTGTTGGAGTAAGGAAATAAAGCGAGGTGGAAAATAAGTGAGTGAGAAATTGAAAGGAGGAGATTAATCTCCAATGGCATTATTGTTCTCTCAATTAATTCATTGAAAGGCCAAAGATAATTTTTTTTGTCCACATATCTAAAACAAAAATCAAGTTTTCAAATTTTACCTGGAGGCCAATGAAGCGAAAAAAAATGGAGCATTGTGGTCAGCTTAGTTTAAAGGGTACCTATGATGCAAAATTCATATTTTGTATATTTTTATATATGATCCACTCAGGTCTCTACCACTTAGTGCTTAAGAAATCTCTTCAACCATTTTTTTGGTAATAAATTAATGTTTTGTTTTTTTTAAAAAACCTCTCAGTTGTTGAGACAAATTCCGAAGGCACTGTGTCGTTACCTAGCAACCTCAGCCCTGTTACCAAGGTACCAGTATGTTTGGTCAGCTGACTTCACCGCTGTACAATGGCTGCTGGGAAAGACAAGTGTTATATTGTAGACTTACCATCCAGAAACCACGTGCTGCATTCTTGTTGGTTGTGCAGGAGGCTTCACTTCTGCTTTTCAAAGATGTACAGTTGTATAATTGCACATCTGTTTCCAGTCATTGTCATGTAAGCATTGAGTTGGGGCGTAGCTCATTCTGAAAGGAGCTCTAAATTGGCCTGACCAGATTGAAATCTCATTATCAAAGAATGATATTGTGCAAAAAATGCAATGAACATGTTTTGTTTTGCCCAGAGATCTATCCTGATCTGTTAAGGAAGCATAATAGGTCACCTCTAAGAGCTCAGCAGGTAATGGATCAACATTTAAAACCATAGACAGATCATCCTCAATTTAACCAGCTTAAAGAAGCTACCCTCCACAAACTCCAGCACTGCGCTCATCCATGATGGGAAATAAATGGACATCATTTATGCCAGCAGCAATATAATTGGTACTCTTTTTCCATTTGATTTCCCCATAAGATAGTGAGAATATGTGATAAAAAAGAGAGTAGGTTATTCTGACAGATGATCTGAAAGAATGAAAAGGCAGAAGGGAAATAGGCTCGTGTAGGTAACGCTATTCACCAGATCAAGAAAACATGCACATACAGGAAGCAGCGATTATTAACTCCACCGGCTCAGCTGCTGTTAAAAGTTTTCTGAAATGAAATCTACTTTTGTTCAGTCTGGCTCTTCCGAGTTAAAAAAAAAAAAAAAGAACTCTCAACACTCTAGCCTCTGGCAAAATATATTTTCAGCTTCTCTGCTGCTAACTATCTCTGCAAGTCAAGATCTTTGTTATAACCGGTACCCTTTAAATTGTCCACTGGTCAAAATATTGCCCCAAGTTACAAAAGTGCTGGCTTCAGCCAATTTCTGTGATAAATGACCCTTCAACATTTAGGCTGATTAAGCTCCTCGTATGTGTGGCAGTCAGGTGTGCCGTCCACAGGGATTTCTTTAGCTTCTTGTTATTTTCTTCCTCACCTCGCCTCTGGGCTTTCTCAAAGGTGAGGGGAAAATGTGCTGCTGGATAATTGAAGCTCTTTTGCAAGAGCTTATTGGAGATTGTATTCGTGCTCAACAATGCTTGTTGGAGCCAGAAAATGGAAAGAAATAGGATTTATAGCACTAACCCATCTTGTTACCCAGTTGATGCTGTCAGTTGTCACTGCAGGCCCAGGATAATGCAATATGCAGTACCCACAGGGCAAGTGTACAGTTTGATTGTGGATCCTCCAAAGGTTGGTGCAGTGTGTGACTGACAGACATCTGCACTGTCTGCAGTTCTTTCTCAACCAAGTCAAATTGTACGAATTGCTGACAGTGGGGAGATACAGTCAATTATTGTGGGTATGAATAGGACAGAGTAGCTAAACCTCCTCACTACCAGTCTGTGGAATGAAGAGTACAGTTTTTTAAGTCCTTTATGACAATAGTCTAGCTTATAGAGGTAATTAGTATTAAAACAATCTGTTATTGTCTAAATTTAGTGAGCTTTTGCATGATACTTCGTGTCTAGCACCAACACTATATGGCACATTCAAAGTAACTTAAAGCACCTACTACCCATCCTGAGGCTTGGTTTGAACTTTAGCAAGTTTAAGCAACTGAACATGTGTACATTACAAAGCTGCTAATGAATGTAAATCCATTAGCTTTGTAACTCCACCTCATCAAACCATCCAACAATGTAGGGAAACCAGAAGAAGAAAGGACTGTACGCCGTCAAATTGCAGTAAAAGATGTGGCAGTGCTGGTTGGTGAAAGAGAAAGCAGGCTGGTAGTTTGTCAGGTTGTAGCTTGAATTGATAGAGGATAACATCACAATAAACCAAATTTTTTTTAGAAAAGGTATTAAATTCTTTAGAAAACTTTTAAGAGTTATCGAAAAATAGTTTCTGATATTTTCCGTTTTGAGCGAAAGAATAAAAAGGGATATTTGCCCTCTCTCCCCACTAGCCCACAAATCCACTAGGAAAAAGTAATGACATTAAAGAGAAAACATTGAAACTGCCTGAAAAAACAAAACCACAAGACACCAAAAAATGAACCTTTAGGCCAATTTTGAAAGATAGTTTTGCATCTAATGTCTATTACTTTAGCCTTAAGACATGCATCAGGCAACCATTTTCACAGCTGTGTTTAACTGACCTTTATTTGTCTCACTGATGGGTTTTTTCATTTTAGCAGAACCCAGTGCAATCATTGCATTTACTTTCACCAGTGGGGAAAAAAGAAGTTAAAAACCTGGAACAGATGATAAAGAGGAAGAGAAGGAAGAAATCATGCTGGCAAGTCACATCATATTCATGTCACACTGTGACCATCTAAAAGTTTGTGCAAATATGTATATTGTCCTCAGAACAACAGAAAAAGACTCAGTGAAGGTGCTGGTTGAAACTGGTAAAAGAACGACATTTCTCTAAAGAAGGAGTCTATGATATGAGCTGAAAGGCCACTCAGAGGAAGAAGTCTTGACTGCAAAGCAATGTAAAAAGTCCGACTACAGTCAAAAAATTTGTTTTTGACAGTAAAAATTTACCAAACATTTTAAAATATTTAACATAAAAACATTGATGACAAATAGTTAACCCCTTTAAGTCAATGTTTCGTAAATGTAGCTTTGGCAGCTATCCCAGCTGTGGATGGATCTAAATCAGGCTCCACATCTGGATGCAGAAGCTTCATTCTTCCTGCTGTTGAAGTTGCTTAGAGATCAGCTGAGAACAGAATCTTTCAAGTCTGTGGGATTGAGTTCTGGGCTTTGATTAGGCCACTCCAGAACATCAAACTTGTCTCCAAACCATTTCTCTGTAGCTTTAGATGAATGCTTCAGGATGTTTTCTTACTTGTGAGACTACCAGCATCACTTGGCTGGTCCTCTGTTGAATTAGGTCAGTCACTTTAAAAGGCGAGAATATCTATGCAATCACTTCTATGTAAATATATATATATAGTTTAATTGAATTATGTTGCAGAAATCAGTTTCCACTCTGATATTAAAAAGGGTTTTTGTAATTCTTTTGGTCAAAAAATAAAAACTTTGCAGCTCATGACTGATTTGTAAAAGCAATAAATTGATTCATTTTGTTTGTTTTTAAGAAGATAAATGTGAAAAATGCATAAAAGTGAAATTCTCCATTACCAAATGCTGCCTTGCTTTACACATTCTCATATGTAAAGAATATGTAGCTAGCACAGGTTGTTTCTGTGTAATTTTCATTTTAAAATAAATAAAAAAGCACTATTTGTTTCTTTTTGCAGTGCTACAAAACCCACATCAACCCAAAAAATGAAGCTTGTATTACCTATAAAAATGAGAACATTTTCCTTCCTAAATTAAACTGAAATAGCACATATTTTATGTCTCTAACATACGTATTAATGCAGCTAATTTATTATAAACCTCTAAGTGTAAAGAGGTTGATACTTTTAGAGTTGTCCACTTTGACCGGTTATCAAAGAAGCATCTAAATACAAGTTGTAAACGCTTCATTTAAATCACAGACCTGGTCTGTGATTTAAATCAAATTCTTGCATCCAGGATGTCCACAGGATCATCTGAACTCTACCAAGTTCATGTTTTTCCAACTTTTTATCAACTGCTGGTAGTTTTACCCCAAACATTTTAGCTATAAGATATCAAGTAAGGTGATGTAACTTCAGTTCCATTGCTTCTTAATTAAATCAAGAGAAACTGGAATAAAAACCAAACAGGTAAAATTCCATCACCATTTATTTCTCATGGGTGCAAAAATTAAATCTGAACCAGTCATTTAAAGTCCTCATGATTTCACTTAAAACTTGATAGTATTTAAGTACAAAGCCAACTTTGCCAGTGAGATGTCAAAGCACTTTTGGATTGCACTGTAAGTTTGCAATAAGCTTCTCAAACACACCGTGATCGAGATACGAAGGCGTAAAGAGCGCAGATGAAAAAGGGGATGAATTAAATTAAAAAAAAGAAAGAAAGATACATGATACATATTTTTGTTTTTTATGGCAGTATTTTATGTATCTGGAGATGAAAACACTCAAATTATCTCTATGAGATGTTTTGTGTGTGTAACCTGCTGGAGAACTGTGCAAAGATTTTAAACCACCCCCAATTTCTGTAAATTATTAGAAAATAAAGTCAACAAAGTCGAAAGAAAAAGACCTGGAGAACTTGGAAGCAACGTATAAAGAGATTAGAGGTGATTTAAATGCTGAGCACAGGACAACACAAACATGCTCTGAGAACGGAAACAAAACATGATCATTCACATGCTGTCTAATGAGGAACCTTCGCGTGTGAGTGTGTGTGCTCACCCTCTACGACGACATATGCCGCGTTTTTTTTTCTGTTTTGTTTTCTGTTTTGTTTTCTTTCTTTTTTTTTGCATGTGTGAACATTTGTGGACTCCCATGCACTTTCTCATAAGCAACACAAACAATGCAGGCACTGAAACAGAGAGCTGATAGTAACAGATATTTGTTCTTTTCTCAGCTTGTATTTAAAAACAGCCAAGTGTGACTTCTGGTCTTTTTCGGTGAAACATCACGTGAGACTCCATGTTGTGTTTTTCCTGCCACGGCTCGTTCCCAACAGGNGAGGCGCTAGCGCCGACTCAGACATTGTTGCTGCTGTAACAATCAACTTGTTAGCATAATTAAAGCATATATTTCATTTGCAAGTCCTTCCTTTGAAGCATTCGTAATTCTGTTTAGTTTTTTACTATTTTTTTTTTTATTATTTCTGCAGTGTGAAGTTTATTGCGGGGGTTGCAGTGTCATATAGAGGTGGAGGGGAGTAGTAAGAGTCAAAGAGTCTGCTGCTGTTTCACAGGTGGAGGAGTCGGCCAGATAAGCAGAGGCAAGGTAGAGCAGTTTGGTTGTTTGTCGCACGGCTGCTGGGGGAAGCCGATGCATCTATCATCTGGCGTAGTGCTTGATGTAATCTTGAACCTTACTTCGAAAATCCTCCTGAGTGGAAAAGATGGGAGGGGGAACAAGAGGGAAAGATAAGATGAGCGTTATGGAGGACTGATCACTATTGAGACGCTTCTTATTGCTGTATGTGCAACTCTAAAATGCCATAAAAAATCTATTGATGACCTTTAAAGTCCTTCACATATACATCAAGGCAACCTATTTTGATTTTATGTGAAGCACAAAGAGAAGTAGCACATAACTGAAATGTGAAAGCAAGGGAAGCAAGACCAGGTCATTTTTACAAACACAAGTAAATAAATTGCAACTTTGTCTTCTACTTTTCAATCATTTACTGCTTTTTATTAGTTTCTCATAGAACACCCATGTTCTCAATGTTCTCAATTTGTCTTTGGTTCTAATGTGAAAACATGTTATAAGATTTGTTTTTGACAAAATGGTCAGTGGGTATGAACACTTAAAAGACATTGTTTATGGCAACACATAAACAGTAAGCTACTGGGCATTCACAAACAAAGCAAAAGCAACCAAATGTACAATTCCCAGGATAACCGGGGGTGATGTGACTCATAATGAAGTCACATATTAGTCATATGTATATAAATATATCCTTCTTCAGTGTCACCATGCATTTAGTGAGTCATATTTCTTCAGTGGGAAGACATTGAGACTGTGCAGAAAAGCATCTTTTCAAAGAAAAAAGCCATAAAAAACAGCTCACTTAAGGTACATGACATTTCTCTGCAGCAGTACATTAAATATGCATTAGTTTTATGGAAATTTACTCACTTTCTCCACATTTCCCAAAATCTGAAACTAAATATGTCTTTCCTGAATCTGAATATATGACTTATGTGACCTTTGTTTGTTCTTTGGCTGGGCTACAAACTGCATAAAATAACATATTTATGATCCTATTGCCATCCAGGGATTCAACAGAACTAAACTAAGTAATCCCAAGGGAAGGCAATGGGTGAGTCTTGTTTTACTTCGTGGGGTCAGTCTCAGACACTGATGACCAGGGACTGAATAACATGAAGTAGGACTCCTACGTCAAGATAAAGAAAATGCCAACCACTTTGACGAGTCAAGACAATTGATAATAATGCTTTGTTTTGTAATTAAATTGAGTGATGCAAACAGCAGTCTGCTGATGAAGCTTGTACATCAGGCAGTTTAACATAAAAACACAGCTTGCTGCTTTTTACACTACTGATCAATGACTACGCACTCACACCTACAGCACTAACCACATCATTAAGTTTGGATGATGCGGATGTGGTGGACCTCATCACCAACAAACAATGATGAAACCAACTACAGGTGAGCCAACTGCTCCAATGGTGTAAGGACATTGGTCCCTTTGGTCTTCCTAACTATTAGGAAGACCATTTAAATATATTGAAATTTATATATTTAAATAGAGAGAAAAATTGTATTTTGATCTTAGGAAGACCGAAGAGATTATTGTCAACTTCTTCACAGTATCCCATTGACCTGGTGCTATGGAGACAATAAGCAAAACCACATCATTGGCCAAGAAAGATCAAACACACCTAGAGTGAAGGCTGTCATATAGAGCAGTGATGAAAATTGAGACACCTGGCTCTGGTCAAACTATTTCAACATTGGTCTTCTGACCTATGTTGTGAGGCAAAATGGTGTGAGATTGATCAGAAGTTTTTGACAAGTTTTATATGGAAATGTGCTTGGACAGCAATGCTGATATTTTACTTCAGCTAGTCCGTTTCCACTCTCTAGATTTTGTATCCATAGGAGAAATGAAAACTTTTAAGGAATGTTTATCTAACGCAGTGAGGAATGACGTACATTTGTTCTAGGGATGCACAATAAATTGGCATCAACATCGGTATCGACCAATATTAGTCATTTCTTAACATATTGGTATAGGCCTGATAAATGAAACAGGGTCGATATGAACAACCAATATTTATTTGCATCTGTTTTTTTCCACAAATTGTCAAAACTGTAGCCAAGTATACATAATACCAGTAAATATCGGTTAATGGCAATAGCAGCAATATTATTATATATATCAATATCGGCCCAAATGTTCGTCTTGGTGCATTCCCAATTTCTACAGTTCTTAACTGAATAACTACTATAATAATTTAATTTATTCATCAGGTTGTGAGGAAGCTGAGCACTACCTTCTTCCTCTGATCTCTGCATTGAGATTTTAATCTTATTTTTGCTTTGATTCTATCTTCTTATAGACAGAATTTGTATATATAAATAGAGAGAAAAACTGTATTATGATCCCTTTGTACACTTTGCATAAACTGTGAGTTGACAAAGGGATTGATGATATCTGCGATGGGTCTTCTGAACTGCTGTTCAGAGTTGAAGGTCGCTGTGGCAGCATCCCTGAGCCTCAGCTGACTGTAGAGAGACAACTAAATTATTTTGTTGTTGTCCCATTTGAGCTGTTGTACGTCATGTAAAATCACAGTTTTTCAAGGTGACATATTGCATACTCTGTAGTAACTTTGTAAGCATAGCAGTGCTTCAGTTTTTCTGGTTTTTATTAAACACCATCATTGAACAAGCGTTCAACGAATAAAACTGTGACAGAGCAAAATTCATGCTAGCAGCAGAATTTTCCTTGGTCACATTCCTGCCAATCATGTTTACCATCTCTTTCTAACTCGCTCTCTTTTAACTTGATCATACCTTTTTGATATGTATGTCATCTTTTCAACCACGCATACAATCCAACCATTGTGTCAATCCATTTTTATAGTTCTTTTGACCCATACCTCCCGGGTAAATCTGCTCTAAAGGGAGCTCTTTGCATGACCGCTTTGCCTTGTTCTGTTTTGACATTTTGCTGCCTATCTCTCCTCACACAACAGCTTGCTATGTTTTCTAGAGATTTTACCGGCTTTGCTTGCTTGTGTCTACATCCCTTCAGCCAAATATTTGGTGAAACCTCAGAGAGAACGCCTTGCAGTCCGTGCGCACGTCATCCTGGATTTGGATCAAAGACTAGAGACTGTTAATTTGAACTACAACAGCTCTCTTGTTAAAGTGCAGCGTTTTATGCAGAATACAAAGACGGACAAAGCCAAACTAAACTGTTCATTCAGCTGAAGGCAACAGATAAGAAAGAAACCACTCTAAATGGGATCACTGGGCAAACACTATCAAAGCACAGACATGTTTTAGGGAAGTTAATTAACTTCAACAACAGCCATGACATTGTATTAACCCTAAATGTGACCAATGCAATTTCATATTTAATAGTCACTTTCTCTACATCTAATTGAAAAGCAAGTGAATCTGGATTTTGAATGTTGTGTTTATGATTAACCGCTTTAAACAAATTAATTATTTAAATTTATTGTAGAAGCAGAAAAAATTCAGCATAAACTCAAAGTATTTCCCAAAGATCTGATTTTAGAATTAAATAAAAATATCCTTTATTTTACCACAGTGGCAAAATTAGGTACAGCAGCAGTAAAGTGACAGGTATATATGCTCACATGAAGATAAAAACATAAAATATATATAAAAAATAAATAAATTGAGAATTACATACCAAACACCAAGGGTAAAATTACAACTTAAGATACTGTGCAGTTATCAAAAGTAGCTTACTTTGATCCAAAGAAATGTGCAACTGGGTAGAATTTTTAAAAAAATGTACATAATGTGCATGTGTATGTGTGCATTCAAGACAACAAACTATTTACAATAAGTGAAGAAAAAAAAAACATGCAAAAAAGTGCAAATAACAGCAGAAATGTTACTTCAAATTAGAGAAACTGCAAATACCAGCCGGGATGTAAACACCTATAAAGTTTGTTATAGATTCTAACAGCCACTGGGAAGAAGGATCTCCTATAACGCTCCTTTATACACCCAGGATGCAGCAGTCTACTGGAGGGTGGGAGACATTTACAGTCCTTTTGCCTCCCACTATCTGTACTGGGTTGACTGGGCATCTACTTCCAGTGCAGGCCTTCCCAGTGAGCTGATCTAAGCGCTTCCTCTCAGCTGTAGATAAGCTACCAACAGATATACCGTAACCGTAGAATATGGCAGGTGCCAAATTTCCTTCTTTCTCGAAACGCTTCTTTCCTTAACACTTCTATATTTTGTCAATATGGGATGAGATGTTTCACATAACCACAGTGCAACACAATTTGCTTCATTTACATGTCTAATATATGCCTTTTCTGCATTATTAGTAACTCTCATCTTATTTTATCTGAGTGAGATTTACCTTGGGGCACAAAAGGCTCCACTTAAAATGCAGAAAGTTTCCCAAAAGACTCACATTTCTTCAGAGGGTTTTAGTGCCTGACCTTCTAACATAGAAACACTGGAATAAAACAATATATGATTGAGATATTCCACCCCCTGATGGTTTCAAGGTTGGACTAGCAGCACAAAGTCTTTTTGACAGAGTATTATGCAGTTTACATCAGACAGTAGTTTTGCTATTTCACAGTCAATTTCAAGTTTAAACAACTATTTTCATGGTATAATGGAAAAATTGGAACTAACTTTAAAAGAGATTAAATGTGGTTAACCATATAGTATTTAAGCTTCACTTAAGTTGCTGTTGTGGTAAAAACAAAAACAAGACAATAAGAACAAAGCAGTGATTTTTCTTCTAGAC
>CAEGAG010009039.1:0-20717 GCA_903067065.1 Brachyrhaphis terrabensis | reverse complement strand
GGCATTCTGATTTACTCAAACAGGTTTTGCTCAAAACAATGTTTTCCACACAGTTTGCACAATTAGAACAATTGGCACAATCCGCACAAGCCGCACAGTGAAAGTGGGTACAGTTCTATGGAGCTGTGTGCCTTTATCAGGTACAATTCTTTGAGTATGATGCATGAAAAAGCCTGTGATGTCATCATTGCTATTACTATGACGATAGTTCTCTTGTGGGCTTGTAAGCATTCTCACCATCTTATTGGCTGAATTTATAACAATACAAATATATGATTTACCGTATTAATCGTAAGGGAAATTGGTATATATGGATATATATATCCATATATATGCAATGTGAATGAAGCTCATTAAAATAACTCAACTGTTATTTTAATGGAAAAAACCCTTAGAATAGAGGCAGAGAACTATGAGAGAACTATATAGCTGGTGACAACTGATGTCTATAGTTATCTATAATTCGGACATGGTGAAATACATAAAACAAACAGCATCTGTTTTATGAAGTACATAAAACAAATGCTCAAAGATTCAGGTTTCATGATTCTGCAGAAATTTACTTTTACAGTGTCAGTTGGTGGTGATAATGCCAGCATCAAAATTCAAAGGCAGACCTCCCTGATCAAGGCAAAGCTTAGAGAACTTTGCTTAAATTGCCATTTAATCAATTTCCGCTTGGGGATCAATAAAATCTATTCTATTCTATTGGACACGTCCAGAACAATTGTAGTTTGTGTTTCATTAAAGTATTTGTAATGTTCTTCTTAATTTTCAAAGACTGTCATGTGAAGAATAAACTGCAAATAATCATGAATCCTTGTGGCAGCTGGTGTTTCACAATGTCTGCTCTTTCTAAAAGAGCTTGAAACTAGAGCCACAGGCAGCTGGTCACTTGAGACTGAACAACCATGAAGGTCAGATCCTAGAGCTTTCCCAAATGATGATCCATTCCCCATTTTCAGTGTGCAGTTTTCTATCCTCTTGACTCTCTTATCAAGTAAAATAAAAAGGACACAATTAGGCAATGAAACAATGATAGTTGTACTTCTGTTTAATTGCGGTACAGTTGAGTTATTTTAATGGGCTTCATTCACATTGCATTAACACATTGCACCAAAATCAGATCTAATTTAAGCTTAGCTATATGCCATCCAGTTAAACACAATTGTCTAAAACTCATGTAGCTGAGTCTTAAAGAGCCAGGCTGACATTCAAGTTTAAACAGTGACTCTGTTTAAACTTGCTTTAAAAAAGTCCAAATCCTTTTTAAAGCAGACAGCGGTAGTTAAGTACAAAGTAAAAACCAGCCAAGCAACCAGTTTGTCCTCACACGCAGTGTTAAAGTCACAGTGTTACAATGCTAAAGGCTCAGTGACACACAAACAAATAATTCTTTCTCTGTGTGTACATCTCAAAAGAAACACAGAGAGGAAAAACAAGGTGAGAGGGAACTTTTGGGATCCACCTGTCAAAAAGGACCTTGGTTCAGTTGTGTATTTATGCATCTGAGCAGATATTTATTATGAAGTCCTAAAGATGACATCTGCTGGTGTGTTTACACTTAGTATATAAAAGTTGCTGAACTTAAAAATCTTGAAGTGACAGTTTGTGTAAGTTATAAACAGCTAATTATTTTAATCTTTAAAGAGTCCAGCTTTGCCTGATGTAAGAAGTAAACATAGAAAGAAATACATAAATAAAGAGAGATATTATTTGTTTATTACTGTCTGATACTAAATTTCCAAAAACCTGGAAAGGCAATGGAAACCAAAGAAACACAATCTGTTTTAGGTCCTTTAGGATTAAAAGAATTATTATAACTTAGAGTTTTCCTAAACAGGCTGTTGCTTTACATTTTGCAGGTGCTGTTCTATCATCATCATCTTCTTCAGTCACATCTGATGATACTATCATTCTAAATTTCACAGTGGCTTCTTCTTCTTCATCAGAAGAATAGTGAGTTTATGTAAAGTTATGTAAAATCTGTGGCTTGGATTTAGAAACTTTTTTTTTAAGGTGGTGGACCAGGCCATGGTCAATCCAGGGTTTTTACTGCTGACAAAGTGCTGTCAGATGAGGAAGTGGAAGCAGCTATTGCTGTTTTGAAACACTCTGCTGATGATGACTGTCCATGAGAAGATGAAGGCTACCTTCCATTACCGTCCTTCAATTGTCAATGATGAAAAGAAAGCAGCAAATGTCTTCTCTGCCTTTCCACGGTTTCTGGACACATCAGGACTGGTAAGACAGCTTTATCTCTTACACTACTAAAATATTCAGTGGCAACAGTCATAGGAGTTTGTCCAGTAACCTGTGTATTACCAGTTTGAACCACAACTCTTTCTAAATTGTTATGTCCTTGGGAAAGACACTTCACCTGCCTTGCCTGCTGGTGATGTTCAGAAGGCCTGGTGGCACAAACACATGGCAGCATTGCTTATGTCAGTCTTCCCTTGTGCAACTGTGGCTACAATGTAGCTCATCACCATCACCATCAGCATGTGGTGTAAATCACTTTGAGGTCTTCTGGACTTCATAAAGCACTATACAAGTACAGGCCATGTACCCTCTTATCACTGCGTGAAATGCTTTTATTTATGCATTTCAGATAGAACAAGATTTCAGACTCCTGTTTGGCGAAGGCACTGCCAACAAATTTTTGGAGAAGTAGCCCACCAGTCTCAGATCCAAGGTTATAAAGGAAAGCCATGGCCTGGTACCCACCACTGAGCTCTTGGATTTATTGCGGAATGCAGAGTTGGGTGCTGAAGCTGAGAATGGTATGTTGGTCCTCTAGGTAATTGTGACAAATTCATATGTTAGTGGGATGATGGTAACCTGAAGCTGTTGGTCTGTAGGTTGGGATAGTGACATGTCTGCTATTTTGCTTCTGCTGCATCTGCTACCACCATCTGCACAAGGACGAAAGAGGCCGGGTAAGATGTCTGCATCTCAAGCAGATTTGTAAAGGTACTGCTAAACAGTTGTTTAAAGATAAAAATGCATAATTCAGTCTCTTCATTTTTACAATTCGAAATTTGATTCTGTCTGATCTTCATTCAGAAATTTGTCACTAAATACTTTTGTCATGTTTTTATTTACTTTTTAACGTAGGTTGGAACCAGTGTGCAGCAGCATCTTGACAAAATCACTCAACGTACCCAGCCTTACCTCCTTGCCCAGGGATCCATCCAAAGCAGCAGGGGCGATTCTAGGATCTGACCTTTAGGGGTGCTTAGCCNAGCCCTACCTCCTTGCCCAGGAGTCCATCCAAAGTAGTATTCATGCATTCTTCATTGTGATTGACAACTATGCTATTTCATGTAAGGCAACATGTTCAGTTGGAGCTCTTGATGAGCTCTTTAAGGCCCATTATGTGTTTGGTACGTCATACAGTGCTCCCTTGACCAACTTCTTCACCTTTCTCCAAACAACTGTTTACAACATAGATGTTGGAGACACAAAGGAAACACCCAGAGTTGAGAGCAAGAATGCTTCATTAGTGTGATAAATGTGCAATAACTTTTCATGAACATTTTTATGCTTATGTAGTTACTAAAATTATGCAAGATTTTGTTGTGTTTGATGTCAACCATCTATGTTATCCGAAGCCCTTTGACTACAAATGTCATAGGAAGCAAATGACACTGCTCTCTTTGTTGTCCCATATTGCTATTTTTGGTGAACATTGTTTTGAAGATGATTAAACTGACACTGTTACAGTAATTATGTCACTAGATCATAAAAATGAATAAATGGTGTCACTGTGAACTTATAACTTTGTAATTATTGTGATTGGTAGATTTTATAAAAGCCATATAATGCTAAATTTTAGCATTATATGGTATATGTGTAAAAAAAAAAAAAAAAAAAAAAAAAAACTGAGAACGAAAAAAAACAACACAATATAGTAAATTTAGTGTAAAATTAACTCCATAAAAATAACAGTATTACTCTGAAGAGTGTAAACAAACAATAGTGTTAAATAATTTGACACAATGACTTGTTGATTTTGACACCAAAATGAGTAAAATTAACTCTGAAAATTTTACACTGGCTATAGAGTACATTTTACATTATTTTCGAGTGGGACCAAATATTATCTGAAACGGAGTTAAATTCAACTCTATAGGTGTTAAAATAACACTTTGTTTTTTACTGTGTAGGAGAAGCGAAGAAGAAAAGAAATGCAAAGGAATACAGATGCAATGATTTGTGTTGCTTCTCAGAGTTGACCACATGAAGTCACAGTGGAGCATGCCAGATGATGAAATTAGTTGTTCTGCTAGAGTGGCAGTAAAAAAAAATAAAAAAAAAAGAAGAAGAAGACCAATTAGAGGGCAGTGAGGCGTCTCCACTTTAGCCTGTGGTGAATCACTTGGAGTAAAGGGCAAGAATCTTGCAGCTTTGATGGAGTGGTGGTGAGAAACTTCTGCACTAACTGGTTGGCCTTGCAACGTTTCCATTGCTGCTAGCAACAAAATCTACTCTAAATTCAGCCCAGTTATTACAGGTAGTTTTTTTTAGTTTCCTCCCACAGGAACCAGACCAGACATCCTATCACTTCTGACTGTGCCGTGCATCATAATGTCAGGAGAAACATTTAAATCTAAGAGTAGGAATGTGTGACTTTTGATCTCCAAGAAAAACAAGAGCAAAAAATGTAAAAACCAATGATTCATTGCTGGTCAGCAATTTTTTTATACCCTGTCGTTTCAAAACATTTACTGTTCATAAAGCTATAAGCAAATCAATCCACTTTAAAATCATGCAGAAAGATTACATCCATCCCATTTGTTTAACAATGGCAGTCAATTTCAGGTAAATTACTATGAAACGAAGCAAAAACAATGACATCGAGCGTTCTTTACATCACTTCCTACCACTGAGCATGCATGTGGAGTCAGAGATTGGTTGACTATGTTTTGTAGTTGATTTGGACAGTCATGTTAAAAACTAAACATATCCTTAGTTTTCAACACATGGTAGAGTGTAATGTCACCCAGTTCTAGCATTCCAAGCTCAGCACCAGGTGAAACATGTCATGTTTCTGCACAGAAAATTACCTCACAAATCTATGGCAACATCAGTGTGAATGGGGTGTGCTGAAGTATCTTAAACACATAGGACAGTGTGCCAATCACATTAGAAAAATGTAGGTCTGTTGTTATTCATTATCATTCTACACAATCACCTGTCAGAACAAAACAACAACCACTGTCGTCAATCATCTCCAAGGCCTTTTTGTCTTCAAAGCAATCTCTTCAGAGCAATCACCTTGGCGTGGGCGTAAAAGATCCATGATAAATGAGCCTGTGTTGCGGTCAGAATTAAAGCCCATGTTGTCCTCAACGGGGGAGTCTAAGCTTCAAAAATTGAAATTTGGCAGAGATTGGCAGTATATGAGTATAAATATTCTTTTTTGGGGAGCTTGGGTGTCAGATTTTAAGACAATTGGGGGGTCTAAGTATCTTTGTGCGTCCCACGTTCTCTTCAGGTCATCCCGCCTGTATTGTTTGTCTTTGGAGTTCCAGGCAGGCGCACAAACTGTTGAAGGGTGACAAATTAAAATTGTAATTTCATCTAAATGCACTGCAGTCTTAGATTACCAAGAACAGTGGGCCACATATTAAATAGAAAACTTTTATTTACCCAATCAGAACACAAGGATCGGCGTAGCATGCAAAAACTATGCAGAAGATTTGTTTCTGAGTGGCTAACAGTGGCTAATGTTTCTAGTCATGTGATTGGCGTATTTAGCTTAGTGTAGCTTAAATCTATACAACTTTATCTTTAGCACCACTATGCTAACTCTGTTCAACTTAACTTCAAGTCAAATTGATTGAATCATTATACACTACCAGTGTATAATTACCCCCATTCCTTCTTTATGATGAGTTTTATTTGTGTAGTAGTTTGAGGCTAATTCTGTCTTTTTATTATTAAACATATACATCAACTTGTCACTAGAGATAGAAATTGGCCACTTGGCTATAATCTAATGTATTTGCATGTAAATGTTATTTAATATGCAAAGTTTAATTTAAAAAAAAAACAACAACTTGAAACAATCAACAACAAAAGGACCATTTCTGTCATCTACTGAGAAATACTAAAAACTGGCTCTGCAAAGAATTGACTCAGGGAGACTGAATTTTTTTTCTTTTATATAAAAAATGTTTTATTTCACTTCCGCTTCACAATTATGAACTTTGTGTTGGTCTGTCACAGAAATCCCCAGAAAGGCATTGGAGTTGGCAGTTGCAACATAAGAAGACGTAAAAAACGTACACAGATCTCCAAAAGTAAACACTTAAACAAGTTTTTTTTTTTAATGCCTTCTTACAACAACGACTCCCTCCCAATAGGCTTGCTACACCGTAACAACCACAATGTCTAGTGTTGCTGCCCCGAATACGCACCAATACAATAAAAGACCTCTCTGACATCTGGCTTTCATTATTAAAAATTTTCATTGCTCTATATTGCCGTCTTATTGCTGTGCTTTTATTTACTCTGAGAGCTAATGTTGCTTTTATTACAATGTGTAAATGAGAGTTACTAATTCCCACTGGACCGTCCTGCATAAACAAGAGCTAATAGAGGAATCGAATGAATGCAGACAACCTCAGCTCACTCATCAAACCCTCATCAACCCCCCACTACAGGTAGGCCACAGCCCGGTGGACCATCACTGAGTAATCACCTACGCCAAGTGGAAATCTCTGTTGCTATGGAAACATCATTTAGGAATACCATGATCCAAAGTGCACATCTTGCCTTCTGGCTAATTTGCCAAAACTCATTCATAAGACGGGTCCATCATGCTGTAGTAGTAAAAAAAATATCAAGACAGACACTCAATGGAGCATGCAGTTTGTTTGTAAATGTTCCAATTTTGGTAATACTTTGTTTTTTCTTAAAATTGCAACATTCATATGAAGATAAAATGTCTGATAGTGATTTTAATGTCCTGTTTTTATAAAAATGTTTTTAAAAAAATAGCCTCCCAAAATTACTCTAAGAGCACATTAACAACTCATCCAGAATGACTGCATAGCAGGTCTGGCCTCAGTTAACAGTAACTGTTCATGATGCAACAATAAGAAAAATACTGGGGATAAAACAGTGGTTTGCCAAGTGGTTAGTCTCTTGTTTGACTATGAAACATTTCTCCAGAGGGTATTTTCCACAATGGGAGTTAAAATTTTTAGTGTAGCTCAAAATCTTTGACTTCGGAGCAGGGGCTTGTTTAATTTTTAATATTTTAATTCATGTTAAACTTATTTTGCGTAAAAACATTACACTTGTCTACCAACTTTTTGCAGTTTAGGATGAGCTTCAGTCATGGTGGTTCATGGGTTTTATTTGAGGGAAACCGATTTTTAGCAAATGGTTAAAACTGTTGAGTTCCAGTTGCACTTGGATCTGGGAAATTCTGACTTCCCAGATGGAAACAAATCAACCAGAATGCCCTCCGAATTTCCCACAGGGAAACTGTGAGCAATTTTGACAACCCCGTTACGACTTGTAAGACCGACTTTGTGTTTTAATGTCCCCGCTCCTCATATCAAAAGTAGTAAAATGTGGTAGAACCGCATGTAAACCTACGTCTAAAATCAATGTTATATGCAGTGCCTGTGAACTGAATAAACTGAAAAGTGGCGGTTGCGTATGGTAAGGAAAACTTCAATGATGGTAAGAGATACTAGAAACAATGATTTTGGGTGCCAACATGTTGAAACCCTGACTTCTTAACTGGAACACTATTATCTTGAGTCTGATGTTACACCCTGTTCTGACTTCCAACATAACCGGAAGATAGGATTTGACACAGTTAGGTGTTCCGGCTGGGCAATAATTCAAAGCAAACCAATTAAAAATAATCTCTAACAATTTGGCCAAGAAGATTGGTCAAATTTTGTCATGTACAGTTCTACAAACCGGGACCTATCGGGACTTTCCATGTGCAGCACTAATGCTTCTGACAGCACTGACTGACACCAATAGAATATAAAACTTTAAAATGTAGTTCGTGTGAAGCTTCAGATAAAGAATCCTAATATTTTATTGAATGACTCTCTCTCACAGTCATAGCTGTGATCAGTTTCAGCCAACCACAACCCTGAGCAGGACAAAGCAGGGATGGAAAACGGATAAGAGGGAGGTAAATACAATTTAGTGCACACAGCCTCTCATCAGGTCTGCAGAGAAAGCACCAGGGGCCAAAATGTTTGCTTCTGTGCCATTTAATGGGACCTGCTCTCAATGAATCCCAACAGTTCCTGCAATCGGATATTTCCTCGTAATCGTGCCTTTGTTTTCTGCTACTGTTACATAAACCCCGTCTGCGTGTAGAGAGAGATCACATGCTGGACACGTTAATGTATCATCAATCCAATAGCTATGTAAGCCAGTGAACTCTCTGCCTTCCTTTAAGGTCGCCTGAGGACACGGTTTACAATCCAGAATGACTTTTTATCCAGCCCCCCTCTCTGGATGAGCCCCAGCTTTGCTCTATAGATAGCTATTGTGTCCTGCAGTCTGTAAACAATTATCTTTCCCTATGATTGCTGCAGCGCTGGCAGCAACATGCAAATGCAGATTAGAGAGAGGAAGAGAACACAAAGGCTAAGCTAATTGCTGAGAAAACTGGTTTTGTGTTGCATGGGGTTAAACATTTAGCTTATTAGCCTCCTGGATAAACAATATAGTGGCATATTCCAGTGTTGGATTGCATAGTATTATGTAAAGTCAACTTTTTTGACCTTCACATAATGTTATTATGTTATTCCTTCATCAACAATGTACCTGGAGTGTTGTTTGGTTATTTCATGCATGTTTGAGAAATCCTTTAATCTCTCATGGCAACCATTCAGCAGGGCAAAACACTTGAGTGGACTTAACCCCGCCTTTTAGACACAGCTCTTCCTCTGACGTGCAGTTTCCAATCTTCTGAATTACAGAGCACTCTTCCCCTACAACTCCCCCACTCAGCTCCTTCAGACTAGCCAGCAGCAATTAGCAAACACCTGGTGGAGCTTTGCATTTGCTGAGCTCATTATACAAGCAATTTCTCAGTGCAATGTTGGTGAAAACATTGTTGAAGGGTTAATAGAGGAGCGATGTGATGACTTCCTGAAGGTTCAGAAGTTTAATATAAGGCAGAGGCTCAAATTCAAGGCTATAAATTAGAAAGTCCAATTTTTTTTAAGTTATATTTGATATATGCAGCATTTTTATAACGGCTGAAGGTAACAGTTACTTGATTATGTTATACAATGGCTGGAAAACACATAATACTTTCTCTTTAACAGTTGGCTGAGGCTAAAAGCTAAAACAAGTGCAACAGACTCAAAGAAAAGAAAGGGAGCATGTTTCAAGAAACTGAACAAAAAGCCCTGTGCTCTGGGATCATGTCATCCAAGGACAGCCTTGGTGCTTGGGGGAAGAAAAAAAAAATCGAGTCGCTTCCACAGACTCCCGCAGCGCAGTGCGCAGCATGGCAGTTTCCATTTAAGCAGAGTCAAAATATCATAAATGTATAAGCAAAATTAGGCTTCCTCACAGAGGGGAGGCGCAATAGTGCGGAGGGTGGAGCAAAACCGTTTACATCCCAAACTCATGCATTATGAACGAGGTAATCATGACAGAGGCAATTTCAAAGTGGAGGCTTTTCAGAACAGCAGGCGAGGACAGCATTAGCTGTTCATTAGCAGGCAGGCAGGAAGCCACGAGCACATTGATTAGGTCTGCGTGCAGCGCCACGGCCGGCGTCTATGGCCTGTGGTCGGGAGAGAACCGCCGTCTTGCCTACAACAAACTGCCAATACAGTATGCTCACCTGATTTATTTCTTAAGAGGCACAGACTGCTCAGATGTGTATAACGCATTAATGCCTCCCTGTCACAATTTGACCGTTTCTGTCTAAAACGACACACTTCCACCTACCAGTGTCTTGCAAAAGCCTTTGAACGCCAAACTCTGGCATATTTTATCAGAATTGGACAATAAAATTTTGGAGACTTTGGCAAAGATCTACCTTCCATCAGGACAACAACCCTAAACATAAAACCAGAGTTTCAATTGAATGGGTTTTGGAAGACGTCCTAATAGTGTCATCCACATCGGCATTGTGTCAATTCCCCCAAGCTTATTTGATTTTTCAAAATGTAAATTACTGAACAGCATTCTGTCTGCAGGCTAACCTAACTTGTTGGTCCTCAGAGTCCTGAACACATAATGCAAATTGCTTGCAAAAGAAATTATAGTTTTATAGTTACAAACTTAAACTGAAACTTTTCAAACAGTCTTCCATTATGGCCTTGGCAAGCTTTCTATAGAGTAGCTAAAACACTGTGGATTGAAATAATGAAAGCAACTTCGCATCCATACTTTAAACTTGTTTTATGACACAGTCCAAACAACAAACAATTTAAGAGAGTCCAAAATAGTAAGTCTAACTAAATTGAGACGTTAGATCTTTTTGGCGTTCTGTATGCTGTGTTCTCTGTCAACCAGAAATCAGGGATCAAAAAAGCTTTTTCTGGCATTTTTCACAGTGTTGTTCAGCTTTAGAACCATGTAGCTCCAAGCCAGGTTCCTCCTCCCTAATGTGGCCTAATCTTCTTGCACTCAAAGCAGACATTCCCCTGTTAGATAGCAGCTCCTGCAGAGAGGTAAACAGAATACCCCCCATCCCCAATGGTACTCTAAACTTCAAAATCATTCCATTCTCATGGTACCGACACACCGTGAACCTCCCCTGGCAGTCGCTGTCAGGTCTGGCTTGCCATGACTCCCTTCAGTGACACAGGATGAGATTCGATCCGGTTATCTTCACGGTAACGCTTTGTCCTTCCACCTACAGGGCTGCTGAAGCTCAGGAGGGAACTCGATAATACTCTAAAGGTAAGATCAACGTATGAGATGGGAACTGTATCAGAGAGTAGAAACATAATCTTATTCCATATATCTTGGTTATCATCCTCCAACTAGTCATTTACAAAGGTGGAACCTTTTTACTTCCTGTCTCTTTAATGGAGAGTTTACTTGAGTACAATCTTTGTCCCCTGTGGACACATCTAATGGCAACAATCTCCTCCCATTGCCTTTCCTTTCATTGCTGACCTTCCCCTCTGAGGCAGAAGGGCAGTGGCGGGGATTATACGGCCCTCCAAGCAGCTGTAAAAGATGACTTATGGCTCTGCGCCGTTCAGGACGCAACAGTAGTTTCCTCAGATACTGTAAAGCAGAACGTTCCGTCGGTGTGAGGGGATTGATCCGTTAGAGACTGGAGAGAGAGAAATCAACCATAGGAGGCATAGCAGATTTCTTTTCATGTTCTGCAGAGGAGATTAAAGCTTTAGCTCAGACAAGTCGCATGTAAAAAAAATAAATCTCACTGGGCAAAGGAGGGGATTGAGGAGGGGAAAGAAAAGAGAGTCAAACAAGGCCGCTGCATGAAGTCTTCTTTTTTTCTTGCTCTCTTGGATTCCCATGTGTGAAAATATGACAATCCAATTAGTATTTAGTTTTAGACCAATCCACAGCTCAGTGTCAAACATGAAGGAAGATAGGACAGCGGCTGAAATAGAGCCTTGACATTTCAGGTGAAGGCACTTATGCTAGGCATCAATTAAAAGATATATATATATCTTTCAATATATAATTTTTTGAATTATATTCTTGGACTCTCTTTTGCCTTCAAAACTGCCTCCTTTTTTTTTTTTTTCCTTTTTGTCAAAGTGTATATTCAACAATGTGTCAGAAACATTCTTCGGGGATTTTAGTTGTGACATGAGAGCTGGTTGCTGCAGATTTTTTGACTGTGTATCCATGATGCAAATCTTTTCCACAACTTTCCAAAGGGTTTCTGTTGGATTGGGATCTAGTGATTGTGGAGGCAAAAACAGTACAGTTAACTCATTGCCATGTTCTGTGAGCCAGCTAGAGATGATCTTTGTGACATGGTCCGTTACACTGCTGGACATTGCCATCAGAAGATGTGGGTACTATGTAGTCATAAAGGACAAGGTCAAAGATAATTGTCAATGGTTTTCGTAATTGCAGTTGGTGAACACAGTTTGAATTAAAAGGGTGTTGGTGGTCTGCAACAAGGTTTAATAAGGTGGTACATGCCAAAGTAGCACCTATGAAAGGGCCTAAGGGTTCCCAGCAGAGTGTTGCCCAAACCATCACAATGATACATTGTGTTCCACAGGTAAGTAATTGGGAACGGGCTCACTAAATGGCTTGTGAGCCCATGGTTTCCAGGTTTCCTACAGACCATGAACACCTCTTAAGAGCTGCAGTTTATGGAGATGTTCAGAGCAAATTGTCAGAAATGTTCCTTTCTCAAACTCAAAACTTTTTGCTTGCTCCTTTTTCCTGCTTCCAGCTCGGCAACTTCAAGGCCAAAACGTTCACTTGCAAAAGACTACATTCAACATCTGCAAATAAGGAAAAAATATATATATTTTTCAGTAAGTAAAACTGCCAGTGATTTCTCCCCAGAAACCAGCTTTCCTGGGGAGATAATCAATCCTGGTGACTTGGCCAAATCCCAAAAAATTACTTTCCTGACTCACAATCAATTTACCTTGTTACTCTGGCTCCTATTGAACAGCTTTATTTTCCTTTTGGACAACCATTGTGCAAAGATGTCGGAGTGTGATGAGTACCAAGCTACTATATAATTTTTGTTCTGAAGAGTTTTAGAGTAACAAGCCCAATCAAGGAGGGCTCAAGTGTAGTTTTTTCTTGAAATGGCTCCAATGTCATTGTGAGCAACTGGAAAGAGACTTATTCTCAAATATCTTGTAGGTAGGAGCCAAGACAACAGCACATGTGGGGTTTGTGAAGGCAAGGAGGAATTGTCTAACAAGAAAAACCTGCTTTGACTGCCTCCAATAACAAAAAAATAAAAACTGTTAAACGGTCTTTAACAGTTTGTCTCATAAGCAAAGCATTATGAACAATACTTTGTTAGTTCATAAAGGAAGTTTGTTGGGGTGTTAAAAGCCAGAAATCCCTTTGTAATACATACAAAGTATGTTATATTATGTTTCTGATGGATACAGAAACATAATATAAATAAGCACTTCTTTGAGCATGAAGAAACTAAAAGTAACTCTGCATTCTTTGAAACTATCCCACTAGTCCATAAATGCATGCATGCACACGAGCGAGTCAGATCAATGCTTATTCCAGCTGCACTCTCAGCATGAATCCATCTGATGCTCCTACACTGATGGTGGGGGGAGGATGACGCAGTCACCCTGCCACTTCACACACGAGATTGATGACCTCTGACCTTGCAAGTGGTGACCTGATTGACGGAACAGAGATGAGCATCCAACTGAGCGTATGTTTAGTGGTCGGAGGTCAGGGCAGGCTGCAGTGTGAAGACAGAGAGTACCTTGTGAAAATTGTGAAAATAAGGGTAGAAGGGCGTCTTGGTCATTACTGTTTATGTCCGTCGAGTAGAAGTGCAGGTTGAAGCAACATGGCAGTTTAGTTTTTGGACTTTATTGTTTTGTAGCTACCGAGCCTTGAAAAAGCATTCGCCCTTCCTAAACTTTAACAAATATCATTAGGATTGTAAGTGATAGAACACAACAAACTGTGGCTCTAGAAGTGCAGAGCTGGTCAACACATCTACCAGCTGTGTCGGTAGGGCTTGACCTCTACATGCTGCCAATGGTAGAGGTACTACGTGTTGACTCAGGAGGGCAAGCCACACTTCTCAGATTTTTTTGTAAAACAATATAAAGTAATTTTATGGGGGGTTTTTTTACTAAAAATTTGTCTTCATCTATTACATGAAACCTAAAATATCTCAATAAATATGAGGGTCAACAGGTATGAAGACTTTTGAACCCAGATTCTCTCTTAAAGACTCTTCAACGAGTTGACACCAAAGGAAATTTCCACATGGCCTGATGTCTGATCGCAGAGAAAAATACTGTCTAATTAAACTTAAGAAAATGATGCTGTCATATAATTTCCCAAATTCAAAAGAAATTTCATTGGCTTTGACTATTTGATCCAGTACCACATAGGATCAAATAAAATATTTAATGTCCCATTTTCATATCCATATCTGTAACCTAGTTTTTAGAAGATAAAGTATTCTGTGTGAATATATTGGTAATTTTCAGCTCCTGCTGTTCTTTAGGGTATTTGTAGTGATGCAAATTGCATGTGACAAGTGGAGGTCCACCTAAACAGGTTATTTCAACACGCTCCAACAACTGCATCATCACCAATTCCTCCACCTCGCCCACGGCTCAACATCTCCCCTGCTGTTTTCAAATCTAATCACAGATATTGCAAAAAGCCTAACCAGTGCTGAGCTGGAGGAAACCGCTGAAATGACAGGTCTCCTTCAAAGTCCAGCCTTTTCCTTGCTTCAGCTGCAAAAGCCAATCTGCACATACGACCCCCAACTCGTGATCGAAATCACAGTCATGGGCTCTGAAAGACAATTCCTCCGCCTCCCCACACCCAGCGCCGATCCGTTAACAGCCACCTCTACCGTTCGTCTTGCGTGACACGTTTGGCAGTAATGCGGCTATCCGTCAGCAGCAGTATGCCTCGGCGTAAATCATTCGCGTCGCTCGATGAGCCCCAGACATCTGGGGGAGAGAAGGAGAGAGTGGATGGAAAGAAAAGAAAATCACTTATCTACTTAATATTTCTAACAAACTCCCTCCATTGATTTATTTTCTTAGGCGAAGTACTGGGTCACATTTCAGCATCAGGTTTTAGACTTGCGTTGAGATGAAAAATGCTGCACCCACAAAACAAACTGCCAGGAGACCAAATTTCAGCTGAAACAGAAATGAACTAAAATATATGAAATAATGTGATTTAACCTCATACATATACAATGAAATTAATTAAAATGAATTACATAAGGAACATTTCCAACGAGGGAAGAAAGTATAGTATTTTGCATCACTACCATGATATTTCTTGTCAAACTGAGGACGCTCTTTATAAATACCATATAGTTAGTTAGTTATTAGTTATATTTTCATGTAATTTTCGTGGGAATTTTAGGCAAGCTTTTAAAATGTCACAAAAAAATATGAATTTAGCATTTTTCCATCAATTGGTTTGACACAAATCAATCAGAACAAAATGCAATGCTAATGATCCTCCGTCATGCAAAGTAAATGTTCACTACATTAGAATTTATTCAGGAAATAGGTTTTAATCTCCACATTATCGCATTAACTAGTTTGTGGGAAAAAACAAAAAACAAAAACAAAACCATCTCAAGCAACTATAGAAAGTTTGTGAAATTGAGGAAGTTTGTTCAAATTATGCTGTATATCATGCAATACTTCAAAATGGGCATTACAAAATACTTTGATGAAAACCCAATTACTCTGAGCAAAAGAAAAAAAAAACTTCGTTACTGGGTTTGTTTAAGTTAATGGATGAAACTCAACTAATTCTTGTTAATCCAATATATTTTCTCTTACCTCATGAGCTATAAGCATATCTATAGCTATACTTCTAACTTCAAAGTGAAGAAATATCATCAAAATTTCACTGTTACTCAGTAGAGGTTTTGATCTCATTGCTTGTACTTGACATTATAGAAATAACTTTTTTCAGGAGTCTTATCATGGGGAGAGATTTCGCCAAAAAGTTCATTTCAACTCTGGCATTTAATAAAGGAACCTACTGATTTGTAGATATGCTCAGCAGAGCGGACAATAAAGGACAAAACCATGCTTATGGCTTTCTGCTGCCAAAAAAAATCCACTGAACGTTGAATGCAAGTTAAGGAAACTATTAGTGTATGTGCACTGATCTCTCAAAGTAAACTGCATTATTAAATCGTCTTACCAACAAAAGAATTACTTGCTTTCAAAAGGAAATCATTTTGATGCAGGAATTACTCTGTCAGATTCAGCAGCTCCACACTCTATTCACTGTCCATGCCTGGTTGGTTTGTTTTAATAGGTCATTATAAAGAGAGGGCTCCCTTTCTGCAAAGAGGTCTTTTATAGGATTTACTTAAAGAAAGAATAAAGTGGCTAAAGAAAAGAGAGGCTCACATGGATTACATCCCAAAGCAGAAGAAAAAAAATGCTCAAAAACAAGCATGAGAACAATTATTTTGTTTTGCTAAACATAGCAGTGCCTAACCGTGTGTCTGAGGCAATGTCTGCCCTAATTTCTTCCACATTGGCCCGCAAGTTGAGTGGATAAATGTGTGTCATTTTAATGGTGGTTCTCCAGTGGGCCCAGTTACTATGTGTATGTGTCGACACTACAAATAAGCATATCAGCTCACTGCGGGCACGTCTGCCTGTCGGTCCACTCTAGTAGAGCATGGGTTATGATGAATGAGCTTGCTCAGTTGACAGGAAAGCGCCCTTGCTCAAAGTCACAGCCCTGAGCGAGTTATCGTACTTTGGGGAGCTGCCCTATGCTTCCTGAAGCAGGACAGGGCAAACCTGTTCATGCATTCTCATATACCCTTAAATGAGTAGGCTTAGATCTACCAAGCTATCTTTATCAAGATATTTACATCTATACACACAAACACACAGTACACTGGCATCAACCACAGGCAATGACTGGCTTTCGAGGCAGAAGTCAAGAAATCCACCAACATAAATGATGGAGTCTCTCTTGGAATAGGCAACTAAATTGTGCTAACATGGAAAACAGCTTAACAAAACCAACGTTACACATGATTTCTTTGCTTGTATGACATTTACCCAACAGGAAATCCGTTCATAGCACCATCAGCTCCTCCTCGTGACCAATGACCAATTCTAATGCTACGAATCCGACTGTGTGCACTGGTAAAAATTCACTGAACTCTGCATGCCAAGTACTTGGAGTGGCCCAATCTTGTAAATAATTCAGCAAAAAGTTATCTAATCAATAGGGGGCACTGATACAGTGCATAGAACATTGACCTGTCATGTGATTTGAAACTTATATTTCCAAGTATGAAATCAGACCTTTAAAACAACCTAATCAGTCACTAAGCTGTAGCAAAGGATGAACTGTATGCCTTTCATTCCACACAGAAGAGATAAGATCACTTAGTAGAAAACTAAGTGTTTAGCGCGACAAGATGCTAGAAAGATTTACTTTTGATCCAAGCTATGTTCTACAAATGTACGATAGTGTAAAGCCCAGGGCCTTACTTCTGCATAGCATCAAACACTTCCCCCACTTCTACACAGCACAGTAGAGGTAACAAACCCCATAAAAAGAAATGACAATCTGAAATATGTAACTTGATTGGAAATCACTGAATGGAAAGAAAGGATGAAACATATAAATACTGTAGGTCTCAGTTAAAAATTTATCTCAGTAAAGGGAAGTCTTTAATCATTATATAAGATTTAAGAGTAAAGGCTCTCAAGCATTACCAATAACCCACAAGTCTCAAATCTCAGAGACATCCATTAAAAGCCTGTCTGTGGTTAAAACAGCAATGTGTTTACTGTAAAGCCCACCATCAACTGCAAATGCCTTGATGTAAAACAGAGGTTAATAAGTTGTAGAAGATAACTTTTAAAGATAGCTTGTCATATACCATTGTGAATCTTTGCCACAGTAGGGCAAAATGTGCTAATCATTGGGAATGTTTATTCAGTCTTGGATATAGTAAACTTACTAAACTGGTAGTGATGACGCAAGTCAGACTGACATAAAAAAAAAAGATTCGAGTTGGAGTTTTCTATAGTCAGAGGAAGTGAGACTTTGGTAATTAGGTAGCCTCGACTGAAAAAAAATCCCCCATAGGAAAAGACGACAAGTCTGTCAGTTTGTCAGATTAAAAGACAAACTAAACTAATTGCAATGCCCCAAATAAGTCCCCAAACACTTGACACAAATTGCTTCTTTTTCTCTCATACCAACAAAGATGTTGTTCTTAATGTGTGTGCAACACTGTGAAATACAAGTTCCGTTTTTCATAATGATATAATCCCATCAGTGGTTTAGGTAGATTTCCCACGGGCCCCCACAGGAGGAAACCGGGTAACTGCTGCTGTGAGTATAAAATGGCATAAAGTCTGAAAATTCAAAAAGGAACTAGACTTTCTACAGAGATTGAATGCAAGTGTTGTTTCGAAATGAATCCAATCCTTCTGTGATGCAAAACAGATTTGATGCAATTACGCCCTCTTAATGCTTGCTACTTGAGCGCTGGCGCAGAATTATATTGCTAAGCGATTCACATCCTTTATAATCGCATGAAATGTCTGGAGCATGACAGTGTACCAGGCTCTGTGATGTCATGAGGCTCAAAAGTGTGCTCAAGTGTTTGTTTTCTTTCCATCAAGAGAAAGTACTATCAGTCCAAGACAGATCGTCCTCTTCAGTCCTGTCATGAACAAAAAAAAGTTCAATTTAATAGCTTTTAATCTTCATCTAATTTATTTCCAAAAGTTTAAAATTGCTCATTTATGACAACATGCCATTAAGTGATAAAAAACGATTGCAATACGTAATTTTTGATTGTTCCATTATGAAACTGGTACCTTAGATCAGCTGAGATTTGGGATGAATTTCCTCGAGTTACATTGAGATCAAAAAGTAGGGCTGCTGGTTTTAATATGCTTCAAAGCAAACTCCACCGGTAAGCAAAGAAAGTTGTTTTCCTTTATGATGGCGTGACTTCATAGTGACAACATGTTTTTGCCTGCTTTGCAAAGCCTGTCTCAATAAACCTTTGAGCAATGGTCAAGCTTTTCACAGCAACCTGGTTCTATTACCTGAGGAGTGCTGCACAAGATTACACTTACTGCACATGGGTACTTTCTTGAATTTTACTTCTAAATTAATTGTATTCCAAAGAATAAGACTGGGGTGTTTTGATTTAGCAGTTCCTTTGTGAACTAATTTGAGAACTCCTGGCTATCAAACGAAGAACTCAGGAGCAGTCTGTGAGGATTAAGGTTTGGGATCTCACTTTCAAATTTGCATACACTCAAGATAGGGTCTCAAACTTGCGTATGTCACTTTAATTCTGTTGACTTTTGACCTTGTGCGCAAACTTTTAGGCATAGCTTTGATTTATAAAAATAGCTTGTTGGTGTGTGTGCATGTGGTTTTGTAAATCATCCATATTTGGTGTATGCCATTTTAAGTTTGTGTCCTAGACAGTCCTTTGTAAATGAGACCCATGGCTCACAGTTTCATATCCAGACTTGTTGAGGGTCACGAGAGCGTCCTGTCCACATGGGTCTGACAAAAATGACACTCCTTATTGCCTAAGTTTATTTACAATTATAAGAAAGCTAAATTGTGATTTTGCTGGCGAGATAACAGACATTCTTTTGCTTTTATTCAATACAACTAAAAAGTATAGCAATTCAAGACTTTAAATCTATCAAAAAGCTGTGTACCATCTTTATCTTTGGTAGTAGGATTCTTACAGGTTTTGAAGTTTCAAATGCAGTCTAGTTTTGTCTCTGTTGGGATTCTGTTTTCTAGGGTAACAGCTATCTAAAAAAATTCAAGGTTATCAGAAATTATGGGTTTGATTTCAAATTTTCAGCAAGAATATAAAAAGGAAACTTCCAAATGAAATGCTGAGTTCTACTTCAAGGTTTGCTCTCCTCAGGGATTCTCTAAAAGAGTTTACCTGAACTGTAAAATAAACTGTCTTTTGCTACTGTCATCAACTGTTTATATTACTGATTTTTGTGTTACACCCAGTGCCAGAATTTACCCTTAGTGGTCTTGGGGAGGGGTTGTAACATGACCATGTGCTTCTCTGGAAATAAAACTCAAACCAAAAACATGCAGTCAGCCCTATTAAAACAGAGAACATCTGTTTGCTTCAGGTTGACGCAACCGAAAAGACTCTGCACTACTTTAGTCACAACAAAGTTTGAGTGGTAGTAAAAAAGCTACAGGCCATCCTGCTTTCTCACAGAATAATTTACTTTAATTCTGTTGACATCAGAGATCCTTCATAATCTTACAAAGAAATTGTTGCAAATAACTAAGTTGTGATAACATGGATGTGTCTCGAAGCAACAATTTGAGTTCCAAAGAAATCCTAAATCTCTCAATCATAGCACACATAAGCAGTTTTTCCTCTCCTCATTAGCATCTCATGACAGATTAAATCACTGCTCACCTTCTCAGCTGCCAATTTAAAAATAAAGCACTACCTGACTGCATAACCTCCAGCAAACCACCTGGGTAGACAGGTTACACTTAGCAAGTGTTGGATATAAGACACAACCAGAGTTTTACCATGGGAGACCTGCTCTCTACCTTTTTAGAACAGAAATGAATGAATGTGTGAAATAAGGCAGGCATAATTCCATTAAACCCACAATAATACTGTGTTTCTACCCATTCTGCTGCCAAAAAAGCCCTGCTCTATTGAAGCACGGACTCTGCTGGACCGCTGTAGCTGTGGTGTGGTATATGGAAAAAAGTCCTTAGCAGTAGATCCTTTAAGTCTTAAAATAGCTAGTTCACATGACAATATTTTATGATGATTTTTGTCACGATTTCTCCCTGACGATAATCTTAAGGACGTCCCGATTATCGGGACAACTCTTAACCCTCTCCAGGCAGATGTTGCAGATTTGCAACAGCTTCCCAGAATTAATTGCATGTGAAAAAAAAAAAAAAGTCTGAATTGTATATTACTACCCCATATGATCATTTTCTCCAAATATCAGATTTTTCCTGCAACTACAACTTAA
>CAEGAG010009003.1:0-19249 GCA_903067065.1 Brachyrhaphis terrabensis | reverse complement strand
GCAGAGGAATTGATCCGATCGCCATTACTGTTCAGGTTATTAATAAATGTTAATTTTATGGTTAAAACAAAAATCGAAATTTTTTTTCCAATGTAAGACATACCCCGAAAGTAAGACATATTGGTACTTTTGGGGGTAAAAAGAATGTAAGACACTGTCTTACTTTCGGGGAAACACGGTAAGTCCATTGGCGGGAACGCTTCGGCAGTCATCTACCGTGTTTTTGAGTGAAATGTTTAAAGTTGATATTAACTGTGAAAGTATGACTAGGTAGGTATGTCCTAGTCCTAAACAACACCTAAACACCAACTGTAAAGTCTTATAAAAAGTCTAAGATTAAGGTTGTGGAGTTCTGGTGACTTAAAAATGACACCTGACTTCAGGCTACCTATGTGTCCTCATGCTGGCCACACTATCTTGCTATTCCAACCGTTTTACTAAAGAGACAATTTAACCCGTTTTTGCTATCACCATTTCTAGTGTGTGTAAAAAAAACAAACTATAATAAATAAACAAACATAATAAATGCTAATCCTGGTGGGGAGGGCAAGAAAAGCACTTATAATACACTTGGAAAAACCGATGCTGTGACGAAGCTGTCTGGCGATCACATCGTTGAACTCCCGCAAATTCCTTTGCTTTCCTTTTCTTCTGGCTGCTAGCGCATTGACTTGTAGGACAAAATGATCACATCCATTAAGTTTGGTGTGTTGATATGATGTACTAATATCAACAACAACAAAAGAAAAAGGCATCTTATCAAAACAAAAGCATTCTTGCGTTCTAATGTGGAAAATAACTCTCTACTTTTTGACCTGTTTAAAGAAAGAGACCTGCTAAGTGGCAGCAGATGGATGAACGGAGTGACAAATGGACAGATGCTTAACCAAGTCAACATTTTCCTTCCTTCAGGGCCGACGTGGGAAGGGCAGCATCTTTGTGTGGGCGGCAGGTAATGGTGGATCGCAGCGTGACCACTGCGGTGCAGACGGGTACGTTAACTCCATCTACACCATCGCCATCGGAGCCGTCGCCCAGACGGGGAAGCCCGCCTACTTCGGTGAGCCCTGCCCTGGAGTGATGGCCGTCACCCTGACAGGTTCCAACGTGGGAGACTCGCTACCTTTGGTTAGTGTGTCAATACCTTCTAATACGTCTAACAGCACTGTCTGGCTCTAATGACTGTATATGTGTGTGTGTGTGTGTGGGGGTGTGTGTGTGTGTGTGTGTGAACCAGCAGCGTGACTTTTAGGCTGCTCTGAGCAGAGAGAATCCTGTTAAAGAGCAGCCACTGGTGTGATATTTATCGAGGCCTGCCAAATGACCTGGGTGATTGCCGGGCAAACTCTTGAAGACATACAGAAACGAGTGTTAATTGGAGGTAAAGAGTGGCTGTAGTGGCTGAGAATGGGAGAGGAAGGAGCTGAAGTGTTGATGGCGGATGTAACACGGGAAAAAAAGCACAAGAAAATGTCTCGCCGGCTCCAGGACTGGAGAAACTTTTTTTATCACTGCGTTAACACTTTGCTCTAGTGGGATGTATGCACTTTTTGAACTCCTCCTTTGGACGGAGGTGGATATAAGTTGTTTTTTTTATTATTATTTTTATTAACGTGAGGAGAAAATTGTTTTACATTTGCTACTAAAAGAGGAAAGGATCTCAAACAATAGCTGCCATTCCATTACAAATGCGTGCAACTCTTTTGACTAAATTATGCTAATGTCAAAAAAAACAACACAGTTTTGGATTTGCGGTGTTTCCGTTAAATAAGAAATGAAACTAAAATCACATTTGAATAAGATAGTTCACATGATAAGTCATTAAAAATCAGCCATCAGAGGAGACGGCGGCGTCTTATTCAGGCGCTGGAGCGACGAGCTTCTTATACCTAGCAGCGGCTGCGAATGCGGCGTTTTGGGTAAATTGTAGTTGGCAATTTTACACAAGAGTTATGGATTCGACACGTTAGAATGACACACAATATTTTATGAACTGCGTGATGCTGAGAGCTCTGGTGGAGCCAGCTGCTCATTATTCAAAGGCCCCAAAAACAAACCATTGTTGTCCTACTGCTTCCTGTCGTTTTCTTTGTCATTTCGCCGGTAACCAACAGCCGGCTGTTGATCATGTGATGCGAAAAAACATTTTCTATTGCAGTTTTGTGAAATGCATATATTTCAATAGATAAAAAACCACCTCATCCTAGTGCAAAAACGTTTTATCAATAGCTTTTCAATTTGATCAAAAACTGAGTTCTTTTGAAATTGCCCTGTTTCAATTAAAAAAATTTATCTTTGTAATTTCAATTTGCGCTATTTTATGGTTAATGGAAACGCAGCTAATGGTACTCTATGGAAACTCTACCAATAAAGAGTGTAAATCCTGTAGAAAGAACCCACATATGTAAGAGTTTGGATTAGTAAATTCATGCCATGTCTGTTACCTAGTTCCTGGGTTTCTCTTACTTTAGTAAGAGTAGAGTATTTTTTCTGGATGCTCTAACCACTGCGAATAACTTCACAAAATAAATATTTTTTGACCAAGAATGCACCAGAACCCTGGTAATAGATAGAAGAATGGGACGTGGTATCCTGACCTGCATCTGTTTTGTTTTTCATAAGGTGACTGTGACCAACATTGGAGATGGGTGTGTCACGAGCTTCCCAGGAACCTCGAGCGCCGCTCCGATTGCTGCAGGGATTCTGGCTCTTGCTTTGGAAGTGAAGTAAGTGTCAGTCTTCTGATACTGCACACCAATAGTATCATGATGAAGTACACAGGCAGGGATTGAAGCAGGCTAAGACGGATCATATTCACGTGACCTCTAGTAGGTCTTTCTCAGATATATGGGCATTTGTTTGCACAACTCTTTTGGAAACGCAACAGTGATGGGTACTAATTGTCTATTAGATGTTGTATCAATTGTTGTGCTACACTAGATGTCACATGTCTTGTGACATAAACGTACATAAAGATGTATAATTGCTAAAATTCAATGAGAACATGTAGATGAGGGAAATCTATAATAAGATTGTATTTCACATTACAGTATTCAATCTAGTCCAAGCTGAGTAAAACTAAACCTCTTTAGTTTTTTTTTTAAACTTCTCTTCTGTGATAGTCTATATCCTTGAGCTGTTAGGTTTTCTTCCTTCCTTCCCTCCTGAAATGGATTCATACTTTATTGCCTTTGAGTAAGAATCTTCTAATTTCTCCTGAAACATTAATCAGAGACTTAAATCTCCTGCACCGGTTTACCTTTCAGCATCGACAATGTCAAAGCCGAGTCATCATTCGGAGGCACGTGACTTAAATGTTGCTTTACAGCAGCCTCAGCAAATCCTTTCCAACTCGTAGGAGTTTTAGCAGTTTTTGCCGTGAGACACGGGCAGAAATCCCAGTGTCTTGGTTTGCCAAACTCAGAGATATATTCTCAAGAGATTTGTGGCTTAATTAATTGCTGTAAAAGTGGGCTCCACAAAATGCTGGTGGCGGGTTAGCAGAGCAGGGTAACGCTCCAGGGCTCAGTCAGTCAGTCAGTCTGGTTTCTTTCTACTCTTTCTGATATCTTTAACGCCCATAAAGTTGACAACGTGCTGCATTGATTAAATTATGTGAAAGTGGTTAATTTTTTTCTTTAGGAGAAAACTACGAGAAGAGCATTCGAAATATGTCTTACCTTTTCCAGCTGTGATGCAGTCAGTGGTTATTTGAAGCAGGAGTAGAGGTGACGTCGCACTGTGTGCGGAAAAGATCTGAGCTGCTAGGTTGAAAGAAGCACAAAATGACATGCTGTTTGTTTTAGTCTTAGTCAAAGATTAAATTAGTGATTATCTCAATTAATACACCAAAAATACTCTCTCATAAAGTCTCCTAGAAAAAGGCTTTGCATTTCCTAGATGTACCCAAAATTATTCAAACATTTGGCGTATTTAGATTTTAACCATTTTTTAAATTATTTTACCAACATATTTTGTCTGACTAGGAAGTAAAATGAATATTTTGGACTAAAGATTAGAGTGATAAGTAGGAAACCTTCCGTCCTAAAAACCTGGAGCTCATTCCAAAAGATAAATGATCAAAAGTACGAGTGAAGACATGCAAAATGCTGGTTAGCAATAATAAGACGGGTTTGCTCTAATGCCAATAAAGTCTTTCTTATTGGTCATTGACTGTTTCTGCTATTTTCTCATTTTTGAGACATGCCTGTCTCATTTCCAATCAGAAACAATCTTCTTGGGGCTTTTACATGCCTCAGCGGTAGAGCAGGTGCACCATGCAGAGTCATCAACACAGCTGTCCGCGGTTTGTTTCTCATCCCCAGGCTGTTTGCTAAATGTCTTCCACTTCTCTTCTTCCTTCTCAGGTAAAAATGGACAAAAGTCTCAAAAACCTTTAAAAAAAAATCTCTTGGTTTAATGAAAATTGTTTTAAATTTAAATCTGTCAGAGGTATGAATAATTTTGGGCCTAACTGAGCTGATGTTCTGAAAAGTTGTCTCCTATTTGAGCAATGCTGGGTTTTATGTCCAAAAAACCTTGTCAATATTCTGCTAATGTTGAAAAAACAAAATCTCGCAATAGTGGTGTTTCCATTAAATTAGAAACTAGGTTAAAGTCACACGTGAATAAGTTTGATCACCTGATAATTCATTAAAAAACATGCAGTGTCATGATCCTCTAACTACTTCCTGCCAGCTTCTTTTTTGTGGTTTACATCTGATTTAAACCAATTTTGATACGTCCAAAAACTACCTCAAAACTTTTTTTAATCATAAACTGAGTTTTTCCCAAAATTGGCATGTTTCCATTGAGCGAATTTATTTTCAAAATGTCAAATTGTGCAATTATATGGAAATGCAGCTAGTGAGCTTGTTGTAAAAGTACGTACAACCTCGCAATGGTGGTAACAAACCTGTCATAGACTGTTAATCCGCCTCAACAGGTGACTTGGCGTATCAGCTCATTGAACATTAATCAAATTTTCAAACATTTACAAGATCTAGGAAGCATCTTTGATGCTGTAGTGTAACATAATCTCACCCAAAAAGCAAGAGGACTGACGAGTCTTGGTGATTTGGTGAATTGAATTGCTATCAGGCTGAGTTAACGATGGTCAACAAAGGGACAATATCAGCTAACATAATGCCATATCCCTCCCAATTTCAGTTTGAACTGCTTTAAATTGCTAGAGTTAGCTGCTGTACATTGATTAGTTTGCTAGCCTCCTTATTTTAACCTTTAGCCTTGAGATTTTCAAAAAGTTGCTAACATTTGTAAAACTAGCATGTTTAACAGACAGACAGGTTCAAAGCTCAAAAAGAAAAAAGAAATAACTTTGCTTTATTATGTTTAGCCGCCTTGATGCTACATGCTAAAAGTGTCACTCTCTCTCACTATCTCGCAGCCTGTATAAATTGGGGATGTTCATTGACATGACAGAAAATATACTTTCCCTTTTTAAATAACCTTTTACACTTTTTGTGTTTTCTCAGACACTCCAGTGATACTAAAAATATGAGTTTATCTCCAATTTTTGAATTCTCTGAAATGGGTTTATTTTGATTTATGCACACCTCTTTTAACCTAAAATTTCTTATTTTCTATTCTTTTATTTCTGTCGACATTCACTCCTCTGTCTTCCTTCTCCTTTGTCCTGTGTCCCTCTCCCTGCCGTATCCCGAGCCTTTTTCTGATTGCTCTCAACGCGGCAGCTGCTGGTGTGACCTCAGGCCCGGTGTTTTGTGGCCGTATCAGTGGTATCTGCGCCACCTTCACAATATGGATTGTCCTAGAGGCCAGCTTTACTGCTCCAGCTGTCATGCTGCAGTGTTCTCAGTCTCAGTTACTTGGCTGTAAAATGGAGTGTGGGTCCCCTGGGCGAGGCGACTCCCAAGACATTACTGTTAAAGGCTTTGTCATGACCTGCTGCCACTGACTAAACTATATATCACCTCTCTTGCTCAAACCAGCTGGATTCTGCTCACGTCTTTATGGGTCTGAGTTCTCTCTCTCTCTCTCTCTCTCTCTCTCTCTGTATATATCTGTACGGCTTTCAGGCTATTCTGTTTCTCATTCTTTCTCGCCTTTTCTTTCATATGTTACAGAAACACGCACAATCTTGCATTCAATCATACTTTCATACAGCAGACCTGGACGCTTCTTTTCTTATCCACGTTTATCAGAAACAACCTAAATTGTGTGACACGACCAGCCACTTGAGCTGGTAATGTCCAAACTTTTTGCCATGTGGGTAAAAATCAATCTGAGAGTGTTTGCAGGTACATAAATTGAACCTTTTTTTGTCATTAAGAAGGTAAAATAAAAACGTATATTAGTGTTATTTTCTTTTCCATTTCTTCTAGAGACCTGTAAATCACCTTCTTATAAGAAAATGTAATAGATTTTTGTGAGTTGATACTTTTCTGTCCTCTTGGTCTAGAACGTTTTTTCAGTCTAGAATCAGTAGTGAGAATATGAGCCAACCTTCCAACTTAAAATAAAAGCAAAAAAAACAAACAAGCAAAAAGAAAAAAAAACCCGTTAGACTCACAATCACATACTTACAATTTTCCATTTTAAGTAGGGGAGGGACTCCAACGCTTTCATGTCAAGTAATTAATTGCATAGATTTTTAAATGTTAAAAATTTTAACACAGTTAATCACCCCCCCACCCCCCATCCCATCACCCCCATCTTTTTACATACAAAAGTCCTGAGCTGGAACTTTTGTATTCGAGTGTTTCTGGTACACTTGTAAATGTGACGCACAAACGACGTCGACAAACAGCAGCGATGGGCGACGGAGCTGCTTCTCTTGGCCCACTAATATCTGCTTCAAAACAACCTGAAGGGACGCTGGAAAAAAAAAAAAAAGACTACTGTTGTGTTCATGTGGAAAAATGAGTTAGCCTATCAGCAAAGCTATTCAAGCCTAAAATACTGTCTCAATTCAAAATGTTGCGGCTAGCACAGATGTCCCAAACGCTAATGTTAGCATTCACAGTTCACATTTCCTGTTACCACTGGTAAATGTTTGAATTCTAATAGCATAAAGACAATTCCTTCCATTGACTTAGATTCCCTATTGATGCTCTGCTAGCAGTCTGACCATGGTGAGCGTAGCGTAGACTGATCCTTGGTGCACAGTGTCAGGTCATTGTTGTCTGTCTGCTTCCTCTGGCCTCTCTCACTCCGCTTTGTCTCATATCGTTTCCATTTGTCTCCATCCGTACTGTCAAACAAATCATCAATCCCCCACAGTTTGTCAGTCATTCGCTGATCGTTCGCTTTATCACTCCGACCGCCTCTCTGTCACTTTATCTCAGTTTCTCTTCAACCATTCATCAGCTGGACGTTTGACTTTGCTGTGATTCCACCTGATGCTTTAGCTTCTGCAGATCTCTACCTTTTATATTATTTACCTTTAGTGTATTTGAGCTCCCTGGTGAAAAGCATTGCCTGCTACGTCCACTCTAAATTTTCTGTTCATACCAAATCCAAGTGTTTTTTGCTGCTGATCATTTCAAATAAACTATTCAAATTTAGCTAACTTTTATTTTCCAGTTGGTTAGAAAGTTTGTTTTTTTGCCATGCGAGAAACACAATAAGTCTTCTTGGAGTAATAAGACTTATTGGCTAATTCAGGAGGTTAAAATATCATATTGTAATTAATCAGCAATTTTATATTAACTACAAAAAACCCTGTGCATTCAAAAAACTCAAGAAAATGGTATCGAATATTTATCTGAGTAATGATATGAAGTTTGAAATTTTAGATCTATGAATACGTTTTTATTTATGTATTTATTTTAAGCTAGGACCTGTGTCAGCCAATCAGAATGCTTCAAAACAACCATGAGTTCCTGTTAGGAATTAAACATGGTGCCAGGAAGTTAATTTGTTTGGACAAATATATTGGTTGAAATACTTTTAAATAGTGTATTAGCATATAAAGATGATAAAGCACAAGGTAATGTGAAGCAGGTATGTGTATATTGGAGCATTACTTGTCTCAAACTATAATGCACAGGACTCTAAATCTGTGTTTTTCCGTGTACACACGCAAAAACAAATAGAGCTTTCTAGAATCTACACTTTGGTCTGAGTTTTTATAAATAATTGTTTTTAGTGGTATTAAAGTGTTCTCATGTGGATGAAAGGCCAAAATAAAAATAAAAATGTACTTGCTTTTCAAGATATCCAGCTTCATGTGGACTATCATCTTTCTGTAGCCAAAGTAGACTATTTAAAGTACTTTTTAATAGTTTTACTGCACACCTCTAAAAATGTGAATTGAAACATTGGTAAAATTTGTTCCTCTTTATGTTTGATGTTTATTGTAGTAAAGAAAGATCTCCATAACAGTTTTTCTTCAATCTGATGCTTTCACCTTCGTCATAAACCTTTACAATTCCAACATGCCAACCAACAACACGTGCATGGATTTACATGAAAACGCCTTTAATCGGGCTCGGAATGAATCCCTTCGGATGCCCGGTCCGTTCTATTTGTTACCAGAGTTAAGGTACATCCAAAGGCTCTTTGTATGTAAAACCGTTACTATAAGGAGCTAAATTTCTTCAGCCACATCAGGAAGAGTGGCTATCAAATAATGCGTGCAGGCGCACAGCAGAGGCATGCATAAACAAGAGCAATACAATTTATCCAATGGCTTTTGACATACTCTGCATAAGACTTAAACAGTCTGAGAGATTTATCTGCTCTGTTTTTGTGTTTCCCTCGCTTTATATAGATGCAAATTGAGCACTGCTTGTTTTGCAGAGAGTGGAACATGTACATTCAACAGATTAAGCTCTTGCAGAACCAGAACTGTTGGTGTGCGCCAAGCACTTTCATAAGTCATACGCGCTGGCCCACGCAATTTTTTTGCAGAGCCGCTTTCACACGCCGAGCTATACCAACAGACACACACGTACAGATCCAGACGGCCTGTGGTCTCACGATCGTGCAAATGTACACATGTCCCCTGCGCGCGCTCGCACGTGCACTCATTAACGACAGAAATCAGGGCTCAATTGGTGTAGTGTGTTTAAAGGAGACTGCAGGCATGCAGTTATTGGACTTCGCTTAATTGATGGAGCCATTAGTAACACTTGTTCAGATAACATGGGAGGAATCTCAGTCTGCTCACAGTCACTCCAAGTGGGTTCATTTAGGCTTAGAGTGCAGCACATTAAGAGGAGATTACAGAACCACATGGAGCATGTTGCCTGTCCATGCCTTGCTACTGGGAGATTGATCGAGACAAACTGGGGACTGTGACGCTCGACGGGGGTAGAGACGCTGCGTCGGACAGCATCTGATGCCTGTGTGCTCGTAGCTTTGCTCAGGAATGCAGTGTCTTGCAAAAAATTGGTGTAAATTAATCTCAATATAAATGTAGCTTTAATATGATTTAGAATTTTGAGTGAACATTGGATGCCAGATGAAGCAAATAGTGACGTGCAAAATAATTTTTTCTTTAACTTAAACTGATGTAAATCTGTTTTGATTTTTGCTTGAAGTGTTTCATTAATGGATTTCTATTTCTGTTAAGGCTGCAGTATGTAACCTTTATAAAAAAAAAATATCTATGAAAAAAGAAAGCTCCTCTGCTTTCTCCCAGTGCTCCCAGTACTAACTGCATAAATACACCACCCAGTCTAAAACTACAGAGCCAGGAGGAGGGTCTTAGCGTTGCCAATCACTTACATGCTCACCCCCTTGTGTTTGCTCTTTGCTAAGCTACAGCTGGGTCACTGCAACATAGTCTGCTGCAAATGCTTATACTAAGGGGTTTTTCTGTAACCATAAGTTGTTTTTCCACCATTAGCACATTTAGCAGCATACAGGAGGTTGAGTGACAGCACTAAGACCCTCCTCCTGGCTCTGATTGGTTGTCTCTGACCGGGAGTGATGCATTTTTGCAGGCCGCAATAGTAGCCCACAGAGGAAGTAGATGAGCTCAATTTATTATTTTTTTCTATCTGTCTCATGCCATACTGCCGTGACATGGTGACAGTTTGAACAAATATGGAAAAAAAACACATTCTTGTGGAAGTTTCATATTGCTACCGCATACCGCACATTGCTCTCGTGTCACCTCAACTTAATATTTGACACGCCAGCATTACAGTCATAAATCCAGACATCCAGAGTAATATACATTAACCAATCTGCAAAGTCTATAAACTCAGCCGTGGTGTTACTGTTATGATTTGTGCATAATTGAATCATGGTCCCTTGTTAAGTTGCTGCAGTCTTACTCTTTGCAACCTACTTTGGATCAGGTTTACTGCTTGTATTGACGGTTCAGCTGGACCTATCGTAACTCTGCCTGCTTGGTGACCAATTCTGCCAGGTGTGGTGGACGATGTGGTTGTTTTGCACAGGACGTGGATTTGACACCATTGCAGTCTGTGCTGGTCCTTGTTTTTATGATGCAAAACGTTAGTTAGCATCCATACAATTAAACTCAAGTGCAAGGCGTTGTCAAGTTTAAACGGAGGCGAAATGCTTAGCAGTCACTCGGCACTCACTTTGGGGGAAAATGTCGTGGCTGTTTCTGCACGAAATATCCAAAGTTTCCCCTTTTATAAGAGAGTAAATCCTTCATTCACCATGGCAGTAAGTCCGATTTACTTCTCAAGTATGTGGGCTCCATTCATTATCACATCCGTTTGAACACATTCATGGACAGCACTGTGAACAAACTGGAGAGAATAATGGGGCTTTGGCTGTCACCAGAATTTCATTTTCAGTGGTTGTTTATGGGGGGGAAACGTGGAGAGTCGTGCCTCTAAATGATCGAGACTGACAGTGTTTTCCTCTGGGCCCTGATCTCTCTCTCTCTCTCTCTCTGTTTAATTCCTACCCTTCATCTTCCCTTCTCCCCCATCTTCTCCATTGTCCATATTTGACGTTTTTTTTCCCTCTCGACTGGACACTTTGTCCTCCTGCTCTCTGCCTCCTTCTCCTCATGCCAGTCCTCTTCCTCCTCCCTCCTCCTCTTCGCTGCCTGGGCCCACTGTGAGTGATAAATTATTCGTGGGCATGCTCTGAGGGCCCAGGGGCTGTTCATTCCTGTACACAGAGGACTCGCATTGATCCAGCCTCTGGTTCAACTTAATTGGAAACCCAGTTACACCAGCTACAGACACACTCCCTCACACAAACCCGCAGTGTGCACACGTTGCCCATACATGCGCTTTTAGACGTGCTATGGATGACAAGTGGCAATAATAAACACGTTTGGTGCACTGGACCGGTTTCACTTTACAGTAATACAAGTGACTAGACTGGGTGTATAGATATTACACATGTCTACTGAGTAACTCAACACATGGACATGTGCACAATTGCCAAATTTATTTATTATCTGAAGATTTAACAGCCATTTTAAATATGTTTTTATTCCTAATTCATAAAAAAAACTAATGCACATGCATTATATGCACACAATTTGAAGTAAAATGGTATTGCTTGCACGCGCACACACACACACACACCCCTTCATTGTAGTGCTGCATTTTTCAACAGGGCTAAAGTGGAGTAACAGTTCACAGTGGAGCAATATGGAGACCCAGGTTTATTGATTTGACTGAGACACTGACTATCATACGGCTAATAGATTACATCAGACACTTCGGAGTGGCCCAGTCAATGAGGCCTGATCCTGTTAACTGGGGATTTGTAAACAGTTGTGTGCTCACTGTGACAGCTGCTGTAGTGCTTTGTGAGCCTTATCGAGGGGAAGATGACTGTAAAGGTCTGCAGGATGCTCATAGGTGGTTGCCTTCAATTTTTACAACCCATTGATTGATCAGCCAGCTTCATCTTCTATTCATTGCTGTTGCGGTTTAGTTTTTGTTTGTTTGTTTGTATGTTTTCAATTGCAGTTGTTTTTGCGGTATTTAAAGCACTTTGACAGAATAAAATAATTAATGCCTGGAAGTATGTCATGAAAATTAATTGAGAAAGAAGCAAATCCTAGTTCCTCTTACCGTCCAAAAAACATAATTCCAGATTTAATGGTCTTTGTCTATGTTCTCTCGGCAAACTTTCTTCTGGCCATTGGATTTTTATAACGCCATCATCACGTTGTTGTGTATAACCCTTCCTATTCTATAGTATTAGACGATAAGAACATATCTAGCAGTGCCTTTCTACGCATTTGACATTGTAGCAAAAATGACGTCATTTTTTTTTAGACGCATCAACAAATTTCACTGCAGGTGTCAAACACCATGTGAAACCCCCATGTGCGTCACTGCTACCGCTTCAGTATAGCCTTGATTCAAATGTTGCAGCAAGGACTCAATGATGACATAATTGCACCCAACGCTGCGTCAAACAGACACTTTGCTCACTTTAAATTTGCAATTATAAAAACTGAATGTGAAGCTGGTCTGGCGACCGGTCCAGGATGTCTCTTTCCTCTCCCCCAATGATGGCCTCCCTAACCCCCAGCTACCCTGCAAGTAATGATAATGACTCATTGCTTTGGTGACAACAGATAGTGGAAGCGGAGTAGTTCAAGAGAAATATCAACGTTGCTGTGCGAGTGCATATTTGCATAAAACATGGCAACAAACAAATGTCTGAGCAATCACTTCGCACAGAGCTCTGTCGAAATAGTTCGCCTTGGGCCTGGTGTCGAGGTCATGCTCTTTGATTTGAAAATCACACAATTTCCGTTGCACGTTAAAGTCAATGAGAGCCAAATGCGGCACTTTGGATGACCAATTTGGGACGGTCAGTTTGGGGAACAAACCAGTGACATTACAAAAAAGTAACACAACTGGTCATTACCCAGCAGAACACTCTGTACTACAAATATCCAAAGGATTACAGATCCTAGTCCTAACACCTGTATTTGATTTGTTTATGTCGCAATAAAAAAACAAAACAAAACAAAGTAACACACCTGGTCATTACCCAGCAAAACACTGTGATTTCCACCCCATTGATCACCAGCATACATTAAGCTTTCAAGATTGTAGTGAGTCAAATCATGACAGGACTTCATATTTCATAAAATCTCCCTCATATTAATGGATAAGACTCATTGGCAGTTATTACAAATGCTTATGTTAGTTTCTGCTGCTGATAGGGGGACAAGCAGTTATTGGGTTTAGGGGATGATTACTTTTTCACGTAGGGTTAGGTTGGTTTGGATACTTTTATTTCCCATTCGATGTCTTGTATTCTTTTCCTGACATTGCAGTTTGATCTGAGACATTTAAACATGGCCAGAAAGCAGAACGGAAAAAAATCTTTGAGAAGGAAAATACTTTTTCCCAGCGCTGTAAATTGTGAATGACTTTTCTTTAAAAAGACAGAAATGTTTCTACACTAACACAACATCAGTTGTTTTTTTTAATGTGTTTTCATATTCAAATAAGACGCCACAAGTAATCAAAGTTGAGTTCTCGAGTCACATCAACGGCAGTAAATAATTAAAGCCATAAATCCTTTAGTCTCACTCCAGTGTTTTTTGTCAAACGAGGACCTTTTGTAAAAAGAAAAGAAAAACTCTGCTAATGGTTCAGTTCAACCAGAGTCCATTACAGCATAAGTAATTCTTCTGTTTAACCAGCACTCCGGTAAATGCTGGTTGTGGAGTTTTCAGATTAATTTTGCGGTCTGAACCTATTCACATGTCCCTTCAGGGGTTGTGCTGCAAAGAGGAGAGAGAACTCTGAGCGAGCGAGTCGGATAGCTACGTTCTCAGCCAACAGTGTGCTTTTAAGAGCAAAACGACTTCTCCAAAATAAATAGATCTGTGTCACTGACTGCCAGGAGAGAGAAAAGCCCTCGGTTCAATAATTAATTCCTGAGTCGAGGGTTTTGGAGTGCTACTGATTGGGCTGATTTTTTATTTTATTATTATTTTTTTTTTCTAATTCTGTTATGATACAAAGGAGGCCGTTTGAAGTAATTTGTCCCAGAGAGAGCGGCTCGGAATACCATACATGCTTTGATTTAGCAAAGCAAATTTAATTTTGTTTGCTTTATGCAAACCAGCCGGGGCCGCGGGGCTTTCTCTGATTCCACCAGAGGGGTGATGGTGGTGGTGCTGCTTACGATGGAGGTGGGGGAGTGCACACAACAGAATCACGCTGCTTGCCGCTAATATACAACACGGCGCGCGCGGCGAGCAGCAACGGTTCAAAAGTACAAAGCTTATTCCCTCTCATACGCACGCACACTCTACGATCCCTTTGAAATCAAAGCTTAAAATAATTGTTTGTGCTTTGTGTTTTGTTTCGTTCCATCCATCTATTATTAGTGTTACTGGTATTATTCCTATCATGTTGTTTCAGTTGCCTGTTCTTGCTTCTTGCTGGGGTTTTGTTTTATTCTCCTAATGAAAGCTTCTCTCCTCACTTTTGTTCTGCTTCGTTTTTTTCTTTCTTTCTCCAAATACGTGAATGGAATCTGTGTGTTTATGTCTGTGCCTGGTACGTTCTGAAATGTCTTACAGAATAATGAAGAGGGTACTTGTTATTTTGTTCTTTTGACAAGGTCTTTTCTTCACATCTGATTAGAAATTTTTGCCACTGAGCAAAAACTGCGAACGAGTGCATATGTAGAGGAAGTTGCATATTTTAATTTCTGGCTTTAAAAATCATTCCTACCACTTCAGCTTTTCCACATCTTCTCGCATACTTTAGTGTATTTCATTGGGACTTTTTGGGATGAAATGGGGGGAAAAGGAAAAATGGTACATTGGTTTTGTTTTTTATTTTCTTACTGTAAAAATTATTATGATTCCCGGCTTGAATCATGTTGTGGGATGATTTTTTTCCCCCCTTCAGAGACGGGAAAAAGGCTAATGGGAAGATTGATAGTACTTAATACTGAACAAGCCTGGAGGAAAAGGCTGCAAAAGAGCTGATTCTGTGTTGAAAGTTGACCTTTCCTCAGAACAATAACCTTAAACAACCAGCCAGAACTACAATGCAATGGTTTAGCTCAAAGCTAGCTTGCTCAACGCTCAAATCTAACTTTGTAAAACAGCGTCACAGTCGACATCACAACTCTTCCTTGTGTTCGCTTATTGACCCAGTTGAAATTCTGCCAGAGAAATTGAGCTCAATGTGAGAAATTCCATAAGAAGCACTGAAGGGAGATGAGAATTAAGTTGAATTTCACAGGAAGGCAACAGCCAGGCTGAATCAAAGCATATTTGTGTCTCAGATTATCAATCAATCAATTAATCAGTCTATCAAGTTTATTTGTAAAGCACATTTCAACAAGCCGGCAGTTCAGAGTGATTTACATTGTGAAAATGTAAAAAAACCATCATGAACACGTCAATCATTAACAGTTGTGAAAACCAATAACAGACATGACATTTTGTCAAGTACCATCATTAAAATTATCAATTCACATCAAATACGTTGATTAATATTCCATTTATTAAGGTTCAAAAGCAACTCTAAATATGTGGCTTTTTAATCCTGATGTAAAGGAACTGTGATTCCTAGTCAAAGTACAGACTTAAATCAAACTGGGAATTGATGTCCAGACTTGAAAATTGATGTTCACACAGAATCTCTTTGCAACCTGCCTCTTCTGCGATAGAGTAGGTAAAGGTTTGAGTCACTGGCTGGAAAAATGCTGGTAGAGCTACTCAAAAAAGGTGTTCAGCTGTAATTACAGCAAAACCTGGTTTTCCAAAGTATTGATTCAATCCACCTGAACACAAATTTATGGTTCGTTCATTCAATCTATAAATTCATAGTTCCTTTTTTTTTTGCAGTCTCAGTTATTTCTCTTAATTCCTTGCACAACATTTTCTTCCCCTTCACAGTCATGCACTACTTGGGTGCTCCAAGTAAAGCATCTGTGGTTAAAATATGACAAAATGTCAAACTTCATAGGCGTTGAACACATGACGCTGAATAAAATTATGACATTAATAATAGAATAAGTTAGGTGTAACTGTGTTGTACTGCTCTAAGAGTCTTCCTCGTCTCCACTGTGCTAAAGAAATAGTGTCTGTGTACACATGTTGAGGCAGAGATCAGTAGCATTTCTCCTCAGAAATTAAAAAATAAAATGCTTCTTAGAGTCGGCAGCTGAACACTTCTCCTTCACTCCATTCAAATCATTTTCTTAGAGAACAATAATGAGTGGATAAAGGAGAAAAACCCCAATTTCTTTTATGCTTTTTATACACTGGAGGACAAAAAAACCCCTCTTTGACGACCCTTTGGTCTTTTGTTATAGAAAACTGAGCTAATATCCTCCAGCTCTCTGCGCAGTTTAAAGGTCTTAATTGGATTCCATTAGTATATTGCTTGACATGACACTTGAGTCGGCTCTATTAGAATTCCCCTGCCTGGGATTAAAAAGAGGACTTTAGCTGCATTTGGCTCTCTGGACTCTTTTGTTAAGAATCAGATTTATTTATTTTTTTTGTCGGATTCACAGCTTTTAGTGACACAATTATCGTAAATGTAGGCTTAACGTAAAGAGGGCCTTTTTTATGTATGGAGGACCTGCTTTTAAAGTTACGGTAGTGTCTCTTCGCAGCAGTTTACTCGTCAATATATCTTTGCGGTGATACAGTATGAGCTCTGTGTGTGAGCCTGATGAATTGTGCATTAAGTCCTGTAAAGCGGCCCTTCAGGATCCATCCACAGAAACCTGTTTGTGGTTCCCTGAAGGATTCCCCTTTACGGAATCACAAGGAGTTTAAGTGTTTCCCTTTGTGCAATTGTAGTTTAGAGAAACCAACCTGTTTAATGTTTTCCTCTTGCTATGTCTCCTTGCATTAGTCCGTTGATGACGTGGAGGGACGTTCAGCATCTGATCGCCATGACGGCGAAGATCCCCGACCCCGAAGAGCCGGGCTGGACCATTAATGCAGCAGGATACCATGTTCACCACAGGTATTGTAGTAACACCACACACACAACTAGGAGTTATCCAGCTTTATCTGTGCTGACATTAAATCACACACATGTGGGCTCTACCTACTAATTAGACTTCGAAATCTGACTGGTCTCACTCAGTTTTATTTAGGGGTGCCAGAGTGTAGAGGGGCACAATAAAAATGCACGTCACACTTTTTAGATTTTTATTTGTGAGAAAAATGTTAATATTGTGTAGCATTTATCTTCCACTCGACATCTAGGCAATACTTTGGTTTGGTTTTTGTTGAAAACCAAACCAAACCAGAAAATGAAAAGCTTCAAGGGTGGGAAAACTTTCCCAAAGCGGATACCATCAGGGTTTACTTTCTTTTGTTTTCTCCTTTGTTTTTGTTTTTGTATTTTATGCATCGATAAGTAGGCGTGGAAATCTTTAGGCACGTGACCGTTTGATTCAGTTGCGATTTAGGAAAGTGCAGTGTAATTACAAATTGATTTTTGACACAACATAGTACACACACATTGACGAAACATACAGTCGTTTCTCGTGCTTATTGTGTTATAAAATATTTCATTTTACGTAGCCTCTTTTCTTTTACCATTTATGACTTTACGTGTTCTCCACAAATTGTCCTGGTCTGTCCTTTTCCATTCCTCAAGTTAGTAATTACAGTTAATGTTCGGATAATAGAGTTTTTCTATTTGTTTGGTGATTTAGAAAACATCCATTGTGATACTTAGAAAAGTACATTTTAGCCAGTGAGGTTAGTAGCCTAGTTCAGTTAAACGAAATAAAAAATTATAAAAATAATGTTAGAAATCGCTCATTATTTGCATTGCTGTTGGTGAAATGCCCATGTTTAAGTCTTTTGGAATATCTTCAGATTCTTGACTATTGGTAAAGGCATTATTCCGCCAATATAAAAAAAACCACAATTTGGCAATTTTGGTGTTTCTATTAAAAATGAAACACAATTAAAATCGCACAAGATTACTCATTAAAAACGATAAGTCATTGGAAAGCATGCCACTCCGTCATCTTCCAAACACTTCCTGTCATCTTCTTCATCGTTTTCGGCAGTAGTAACGGATGTTGGTCATGTGATTCGTGTGATGCGGAGAAAGTTTTTCCGTCACAGTTTTGCGAAATGCATGTATTTTAATACAGCTGAAAAACAACCTCATCTTACCTCAGAACTGTGTCAAAATGTCCCAAATTTTTGTGTTTTCATTAAGCAAATTTATGTTCGTAATTTCAGTTTGCACAATTCTATGTTCAATAGAAATGCATCTACAGAGAACATGTAGGAAGTTGCATGAAGCGGGGAATAGATTCTAAAATTACTGTCATCATCTCTACATGATGTCTAAATGCATTTTCAACCCCATTTCGGATCAAAGGTCACCGAATTCTTCAGGTGGCGAAACAAACTTATCGTGAAGCAGTCGTCAGCTTGCAGGCCGTTTCTGATTATTCTGAGAGCAACCCTGATCTGGACTTCACACATCGACGGTGTGTGTGTATCAGCAGGGCAGAGCAAACGGAGCCGGCTGCCTTGCTGAGATGTTGGACGTGTGCATCCTGTCACCTGCGGCTCTTCATTCAGCAGCTCGCTGTGTCCGTTCTTTACTGTTTTGCATCACTTCCTGTGTCAGCTGATCTGCTGTTTAAAAACACAAAGACAGCTGCTTTTTTTTCCTTTTATGTAGACGCGATTAATCCGTAACCGTTTTTGACGAGGAGTTTCCATTTAGTGAAATCTGTGGTTTTCATTAGTAGTGCATTTATTTAATATTCCCAAATTACAGCATATCTGCAGTATTTTCTGTGTAAAAGGACCCGTCTACCTACGCTTTACAAGCTGCTAGCGGTGCTCGACTCTGTTTGAGACTCATTACGGCTCCCCTTCCCATCCAGCCCATGCTGCTGCTCTGATTGGCCGGCTTCCAGAGGCTTCTCCTGAGCAAACTTCTGCCCTTGGATGTATTGATAACTGGAAACCAGACTCAAACATGCTGCCCAGTCATTAAATGAAAATTGCTGGCTTGGCACAGGAGTCAGACATTTTTTATTTTTTTTAGTTTCTCTGTCTAAAACCACAGGTTACCGCCTGGTGGTTTTTGTAGCTTTGAGTGGGACAAAATGCACACAAAGTCATACAAAGTAATTACTTCTATGGATGAAATTTTACACATGAAAGTAGGGATATGTTATAAAGGATATTTTGAAGATTTATTTATTAATTTTTCAAATTTATAAATAAATAAATAAACTAAAAAAAAAATATTTGGTCAGTTAAGAAGGCAGTTAACCTGCTGCTTTAACAGAATCAGAGCATTCATAAGGCAGAAAACAAGCACTT
>CAEGAG010008963.1:0-99093 GCA_903067065.1 Brachyrhaphis terrabensis | reverse complement strand
AATGAGCAATCATTTGATCCAGGTGCGTTAAACCAGGGAGAGAACTAAAACATGCAGGATGCCGGCCCTCGAGGACCGAGTTTGGGGACCCCTGGTTTAGAGGGTTAAAGTGGACATAGTCAAGTTTATAGCGAAGGGAAATGGAGAGGCTTACCTTAACGTCATCTCCACTTCACGGACACACACACACTCAGCAGTCACTCAGTGTGTGCCTCGAAGGAAAACGCTGCGTCACTTTATGTATGAAATATCCAAAGTTTCTACATGGAAAGTACATGTAAATCTTTTGTTCAACCATGATCAGAGTATCTTTAAAAGACGTCAGTGTGAGCTGCATTTCCTTCAAGGTCATCTTGAAAAACCCCAGCATTGGTAAGTGAAAAAGAATAAAGAACAACAGAAATGTATTACACCTCCATGAGAGAAGGGTTTATCTAAATGCACAACACTAGCTTTGAGTGTGTTTTTCTTTATCCAGGACGAAGATTGTTCACCTACTTGAGCCACAGAACAATTGCTTAAACTCACTTGCAAAGAGGAAAAATCTAAACTTAAACACACTAGAAATTATGGTTTTAAAGTGGAAAATGTGAGGAAATAAAGTTGTGTGAAAACTTTTGTGAGGGTCAGGACAGTATAAAAGTGGTAGAAACACCAGTTCCAGAAATGATGGAAGTTTGTAGAGGCCATTAGTGTTGCAATTATCCATCCTACTGGTTATCAATATTTGTATTCTTCAGTCGTCTGGGTCACAAGCCTTGGCAACTACTATTTTGTAGGTCAGGAGCAGAGGAACTTTGGAAACCACCGCTGTAATTAATGCGCGCACATACAAGGCAGGCCTGGCATGCTCACAGGGGTGCACAGCTGCAGAGCCAGCAGGTGTGTTTCTAAACAACATCTTTCATTTTGTCCTATTTCCACTGAATGCAGACACTTAATCACACACTCTTTGAGCAGAAATAGTGGGAACACGCCACATGGAGGAAAACAAATGACTTTCCGTAGATCTCCATTCTAGACTCCAGTCACAATAAGGGAGCGTAGAAATTAAATATAAGTAAACAAATGTTTTATTCGGAACAGAAATATGTATTTCAAATAACATGTTGTGCTACGTGTGAAGCAACAAAGACAAATGCAACAAAATATGTCATCTGAGAACTTTTTGCTTCGAAACTTTACAACAGTATTAATAATACAAGACATATTTTAATACTTTATGCTTTTTCATGCATTTTCCATGCTTCTGAGCTGCCATCAATGCTATCTGTAGTGACGTTTCTAAATGTGTGTAGTTATGACGCTAAGACTAACTAATAAACAATGACTAAAACCAAGAGTGTTTATCTAAAAAGCAGAAACTATCTACAGATTATTTTCACGTGCCTAAGAAAACACAAAGGCACTTTTTATGGTGAAGTTTAAAGGATACACAGCAAGTATAAATATTTTGAAATTCTAAAAGTACACCTCTCTATGTATATTTTTCAGGTTATTTAAATAATTTAACTAAAAGAGTGCAACTCTACAGGTACTTTACACACCAAGTGGTAGATTTCAACCACCTATTTCTTTTAATTTTGATGATTATGATTTATGGCTAGATAAACCCCAAAAGTCAATTTGTCAGAAAATTGCATAACATAAACAACAAAAAAAACAAAAACATTTTTTATACAGAAATCTTGGCTTCATAAAGATTCTTCATGTACTGTACAGTATACCCACTCAAGGCTCCTTTTGCATCATTGCAACAATCCTCTTCTCTCCTTCCTTCTGCAGCTTTGATTTTCAAATGAAATATAAAATTTACTTTCTTTTTTTTTTTTTACGAAAAAGAGTGCTGCTGTTCCTGTTGTTTCTCCACATTTTGACATGCTAGGACAAAGCAGCCAGCTTCTCTTGCAGTGACCTTTCTGTAGTTTACGCTGATTGTGGAAACCTGTCAACATTTTTCATAATTATAAAAAATTAAACAAATAACCCCTCGACACATTTCACTCTTGGCAATGAATGTAACTTTTGCTTTTTAAACTGAATTTTTAAACTACATAAATCATTGGATGGTATCCTAATTAATTAAAAAATGCACGTGTATCTTTTATTCTTTCAATGAAACTCCAAGATCACGAGTTTACAGTAAGAGAGGTTGCCACTGGTTTGACTTGTATTTCTGTCGGGCCTTGGACTATACACGTGTCATTTGGCAGCTGTTGGGACAGCGCTTGTCCCAAATGCCTTTGTGACCTGCTACCGCCGGCCGTGATGTGACCCAACCGAGGGTCAGAGTCTATCTCGTACCGGTAGTGATAGCCCTCCAGAACGTCCCGGCAAGCATCCCTCGTTTCTATTATCCACTTCTTCATGCCGTTTCGATTCAGGTACAGCACAAAGAGAAAAACCATGCCGACAAAGCCCAGCACCAGCCCCAGGAAAACGTACGACGTCTGCAAGGTGAGGTCAGCCACCTCAGCCAGGACTGGAACTACACAACCAATGGCCTGGATGGTGAGCCCTTGCAGCCGGGTGTCGGCTAACGCCTCCGGTGATGCACATCTGACCGCGTCAGCATCCATCCGGGCTCTGGTTTTATTCAGCCAGGCCACAAAGTCCCGGCTCTCACAGGAGCAGGTGTACGGGTTGTTACCGAGAAAGATCTGAGCGTTGCCAAGTCTTTCTAGTTCTTGAAGTGCGTCGACCCTGAACGCCTCGAAGTCGTTGTGCGTCAGGTCCAGGGTCTCCAGATGGTTTATGCCAGAAAAGGTCCCCGCGTAGACAGCCACCAAGGAGTTGTTCCTGAGCAAGAGCTGCTGCAAACTGGGAATGTGGGAGAACATGCCAGGCGGGAGAAGGGCCAGGAGGTTTCCAGAAAGGTCGAGGCGGCGGAGCCCCCAGAGTCCGCCCCAGCGGAGAGCCGTGGCCAGGTCGGTCAGGGCGGTGAAGTTGTGCAGCGAGCGGCTCAGGTTGAGCTCCTGAAGGGGGCTTCCAGGTATACTGAGTGCCTCTGGGTGGATTAGTGCCAGCTGGTTACCACTGAGGTCCAAGGAGCGCAGGCTGGTGAGGCTGGCAAAAGTGTGGGAGGCCAACTCTGTGATCCTGAGAAGACGACTAACACTGTGACAACCGCTCTTAGACATTTTGATGCCATTCTAATGCTGAATAACACACATAGCATCTTTAAAGGAACAAACACGGCCAGAGATAAAGCCATTGTTTCTTTATTATATACACACCAACAAAGTTAGTTACATTAACCAAATATGGCTTTAAATTACACAACTGAAAAACATAACACTGACATTCTCACCTGTTATTGCTTAAAATGACGTTGGTGACATTCTGCAGTTCTGTAAATGAATCTGGTCCGACTTGAAGTATATTATTCCCTGTGATGACGACACTCCGGGTATATCCTGGAATGTTTTGTGGCACTACGAGCAGATCCTTAGAGACACACTTCACCGTGTGGGTGACCGCAAAACATTCACAGCCAAAAGGACACGCCAAGCACTGGTAGGATGCAAGTAAAAGGAGAACTAGAAAAACACAAGCTGCCAAAATGCACATGTCTGTGGGAAAATTGGAAACAAAGAAGAGGCAGATGAAAATGACAGCAGAGAAAAATGTGACCTTTTCCTTCTGACGCCAAACTAACGCTGCGTTAGTGGCAAACGCTGCTTGTTCCAGCAGTAGTGCCTTCTCATCTGCTCCACTGTGGGAATAAGGGTTCCCACAAATTGATGGTTGCTCCTATCGAACTGAATCTGCTTGCTAAAAAAAGGTATGTGGTTCCCTTAAAGGTACAGAGGACGATTAGATTAGAGCGCCCACAGCCACTGACCTACACCATCGTCTGACAGAGGACACAGTGGGAGAATATCAACAATTACTTGGGAAACGTACAAAAAAAATATATACACAACAATTATTAAACAGTCACTATGTAGGTAGATAGATTTCAAAACAGATGTGTTCATAGTTGTGAGTCCTGCTCCAGTGACATTCCAGGTTGCAAAGTTAAGAGAGCATTCAGTATTTGCTTGCAAATAAACGAATAAATAATTTAGACAAATTCAAACGAGGACACTCCCAAGTTTTTTTTGTTTTTTTTCACATCATTCTATATTTGGTAGCAGCTCACATCTCATTCACAAAAAAACTGATGAGAACTTTCAGCATTAAGATTTCAAATCCATTTTATAGCGATTCATCACTGGAGTCAACATTAGGCGCCGCAGAAACTGATTCATCACTATCGCTCATGAAAAATGCATCACACCACTCCCCTGTGGCATATTACGGAGAAAATGAACCTCCTTAATGTGACTATTTTTCCCAAGAAAAAGCATACAGCATATAAGTTAACAAAACTTTTAAAAAATTACGAGTGTGAGAAAAGATTTGCAGACCCTGTATTGCACTGTACTAACACAAAACAAAACAAAACTTTGTTACATAAAGGGCAAATGTCACATTTTAGAGATAATAAGAACCATAAATATTGAAAATATGAAACTTAAATAAATCATAACCAGCTTTTCATAGCAGATAAAGGATTTTAAAAGCACTTTTTGAGGACAAAAAAAGCATTTGAAGCCACTCCCTTCCTAAAAATAGGAGGCGAGTATTTATGAATGGCGGTGTATTTTCTGAAGCCAGTCTGCTGAACTACTATTACACTAAGGACAAGGACTGGTTTCTGCGTAAGAAATTAACAGAAATATATTAAATGAATATGTAGATTCTTATTGGCAACATACAAAAACGGACAGAGTGAGCACATCTGCTGAAGAGATGATCTCTGCCGGAAAGAGGGTTGGAAGTAAACAAGTAAAAAAGATAAATTTCAACCAAAAACAGTCTCTCCACTGGAAACACTGTTTGGCCCAGGGATTATGAAGCATTGGGGATTTCTGATTTCAACCCAGAGATGAGGGATGGGCACACAGCACAGTTCATGCCAAGGCCTAGACAGATGTCTTGAGGAGGGGATAAAAAGCCAGACGACTCTGGGTGCTGTATGTCAGCATAAAGTTTATCAGGTAAGCAAATACGGTTTTTAGTTGGGTCATTGCTTGCTATAATAATGATTGATTTTACACAAGAGTGCTTGACTACAGCTGTAGTCTTGGTTATAGATCAGCATTTTTAACCCCCTTCCACCACATGTTTAGTTTGGGTGCCAAATAACTGCAGACTGTCCTCAGAGTAATGTTTTCTTAACTATATTAAAGTAATATAGTAAACACAAGCTGGCTATTTGGATAAAGGCGAGGTTTGCACAACCACTGTACAGGTTGATCAGATAAAGTAGGCTATTCTGGTGAGTTGTTTGGAGGAACATGCGGATGGATGCCTGTCCACATCCAAGAAACAATGTTGGCCAGAACCAAAGTAGAAATCTGAATGCTGCCAGAATGCTAGTGTTTCAAATTACAGTTTCTACCATTAGCATTCATTCAAAATACGCTCTCAGAAAGCTTTTAAATCCCTGGGTAGAATGCCTGTTTGGTAGGTCTCCAAGCTTCTGCTCACAGGTAAGATTTCACCTGACTTCCCACAGCTCAATGGATAAATTCCTATGTACTTCCTCACTTTATGATCTCAAATGTTTGCTGTTAATTTTGCAATTGCTGCCTTTGTACTAGGTGAACATTGAGCTATGCGCTGATGTCAGGCTTTGAGGATTCCAGGTTTAAATTATCACTCTTCTGTAACCTTTGGCTGCGTTCTGAGCAGAACTGTGCCCCCCCCCCCTTTATGTTGTTTTATATGTTTTTTGATATTGTACATGTGATTTAATAAAACTATCGGGAACTGCAACACTGGATACAAATGATAAGGTAAAGCTGCAAAAATAATGATACAAATCCTTTTAAAACAACAAGTAAGCTTGTTAAATAAAACATAACGAGTCGTTCCATTTGATATTTTGCAAACGTCCCATCAAAACACACACCATTCATGTCAGTGACAGTGTATGCAGCATCACTAAAGCCCTCTCCTGGTGCCGCTCGCTCTATTACTGTAGGTTCAGAGTCAGGATGAACGTGGCGAGGACCCCACAGAGCATGACGAAGGGGAGCCAGGTCTTCAGGACCGCTGCCCAGCTGAGGGAAAAGAAAGACCGTGTATTAAAGACAACACCTGAAACATCTCTTATGACAGATGCCCTTCTAGTAGATTCTAAAGGACACAACAATTTTAATCCCCAGAGGCTCCATGACCTGCGTCCTACCAAACCGTCCAGCTGAGAGGTGACCTCCAGCGGTGGTGCGGAGGGGAGCGCCACCGTCAGTGATGAATTGCCCAAGACTCCTTTGCTGTGGGAGTGTGTAGGAAGAGGCAGCACAAACTGTGGCTGTATTGTTCTCTATGTGGGTCAGCGGAGAATAATGAGGGGGGGTTCTCTGTGCCATATGTCTCTTAATGGAGCCGGACTCCGGCAGCAGGGCATTTTTCCCTACAGTGTATACGCATCTAAAAACAAGACGCTTTATGTTTAATGTTTAAGTTAAGGCGCCTGCTAAAACACATATTCACCCACATTTTATTAATCCTTCTGTGTCACTTTTTATTTCTAATCCCCCACCTTTCTCCACATAGAAGGTGTTAGGATTTTATCCACAAGAAATAAAAAGGAAAGTGATTTTGAGTCAATAAAGAAAATGAATTCAACCTGTTTATTTAGAACTAATACAATCTGGCAAAATAACATCGCCATTTTTGGCATACTTTAGTTATAGTCATCAAGTGAGTGATCATAAAATTTCTAAACGTTGTTTATGGCATAATCACCCCACACGTGAAGTTCTTACTTGTAGGTATGAAGGCAAAAAACTATAATTACAAGTAAACTTTAATTTTAAATTAAAGTTCACTTGTAATTTAAGGAATAAATGCAGAATGTTGGTATAAAGGAGGGTTAAAGGGTAAACGGGCTGGAAGGCCAACAGGGGCAACTGAATAAATACGAGTCTTTTATTTCCATCAAACGATATATAAAAAAAGCACATCAAATAAAGTCCCTCTGTGATGGTGGAGCAACAGCTGTGACTGCTGCCGCCTTTTATATTTTTAGACAGGAGAACAAACAAGCGCCGTTCTCATCGGATCTAAAGGATGTGAAACGGTTCCTTTAAAAGAATGTGTTCAATTAAAGTAAGAACTTCAGAAGACACAAATTGGACATTTCAGTGTCTAAATGCAGGAAGCATGTACAGACAAACCCTTCAAAACATACAGCTATAATTGCAGAGAAAGTTTGTTCAGCAATGTATGAGCTCAAAGACAATGGATATAAAGCCTGATACGCTGTTCAGAATCTTATTCTTAAAAAGGTTTGAACTCCTTATCATTTTCCCTCAACTTTACCATTAAGTGCAACTTTGTTGGTTGTTTTCGGATGTATCACACTGAGTCCAAGTCAAATAAGTTGAAGCTTGTGCTGCAACATGAGAAACAAGTACAAACATTAGCAGCTATGCCTTTGGAAGACACTGTAATTTACAATCCAACAAGTTGGATTTTATGAAACCTTGCTAAGCAATCTGTGCTGAAAAGTTTGCAAACACAAAGACATTCGGCTCCAACTTACATCATCATGAAGGCTTTTGAAAAGCTTATTGATAAGCTTTTCAAATGTCTAATTTATGGACAAATTAGACATTTTACAATTTCCTACAGGTGTGATAGAAAGGTTTAAAATAAGATCTTAACGCTTCTTAAGTAAATTTTTAAACCCACGTTGGCTTTCATGCACACTTGCTGTTTTTATATTTTTCTTCTGCTTTTAATTTAATCCAGTCTCCTAAATTATTGACTAATTTTAACCTTGTTGGCAGGGTTTTAGATGTTCTTGGTGACAGATCCAAGAGTGTCTGGGTGAATGATTCTCAGTCAGACGAGGGTTTTTCCTCCGCTGTCTCTCCTATGGGCTGTGTTCTCTGTCCCATATTGTATTTCCTGTTCCAACGACTGCAGGAGTCATTATACAAGACAACACATTTTGAAGTTTGTGGACGGCACAGTTATTGTCAGTCAGCTACAGGGAGAAGCTCACTCACCTGGTCAGGTGTTGGAGGATTTTATTGTGTAATGTGACAACTTGAAAAACCTATCTATATGAGACAAAGAACAATTTAAGGCGTTGTAGGGCCACTAAGAACATCAGAATAACCACTCTTAACCAAACTAAATGATAACACCTGCCTATAGTATGCAAAGTGTTTCGTTTTATGCACAAATTGTTGATACTGTGACTGTATGAACGTGTTTTACTTCACGGTTGGAGAGACAAAGAAAACTTTCCACCTTAGTGAACAATAAAGTTGTATTTTATCTTATCTTATTATCTGCTCTAACAGAAACATTTACAAAAACAGTCACACAAAAGACATTCTTCCCTCTCCTTGTCAATCACATCATGGTGAATTTGAGCTGCTACCATCTGGAAAGTACGAAGCCCTCTAGGGGACACGGGGAAAAATGTTTCTTTTGCGTTCCCTCGCAAAAGGCATTGCATTCTCTCGCAATAATCTACTGATCAGTTATGCAGCATAATTGAATACTGTAAGCACTTCTTACTGTGGCCACTGTACTTTCTGCTTTAATATAAGGTTATATGAGGTTTTTCCATGCATGATAATATCTCCTTGTGAAATATCTGACATTTTATATTTTTTTCTTTAGGTTAGAAAGACACCAAAAACCTATGATATAAACAGAAACGTTCCGTAAGTGGGAAAGAAATAAAAATACATCCAAAAGTTTTGCGAGGGAACGCAGAACAATTTTTTTTCCCCCCATGTCTCCTCGAGGGCTCCGTAGGAAAGCGATTCAGACCGCCTGAATCAAGAACCAAAAGATTGCTTTTTCATTTTAATGTGATTGTTTTTAATATATGTAAAAAATGTATTAAGAATTGTAACAGTTTTCTTTAGTGTTTTTGCCAATGTTGTAGCGCGATTGTGTCCGTGTGTATTCTGTTTCTATGCTTTCCACCTGGTTGCAAGGGAAAAGTTCCCCACAGGGACAAAAACAAAGTGATACTGATACATGTTTACAAATAGAACCGGAGGCTGAAGTGAGTGTGAACAGTTTACCTCACATGCTTCCCATGAACGAAGGACAGCACACAGAGGTTCACCATGTTCCAGGATGAGCTGTTGTCATACCGCATCAGGTTTAAAGCCATCGCAACGTGGGAATGACAGTTATCCATGCACAGGTTGTGCTTCAATGCGACAAGGGGGAGGAAGCAAAAGACATGTGAATAATTCTGTAGCAGCATGAATTATGATTAATAAAATATATTGTATGCAGTCGTACCGGCCTGCATTTGTATTCCTCAGAAGCATCGTGCACTGCTTGGTCCCACGTTGCTGCACCGTTACCACAGACTTTATCCACATCGAGCCTCCAGTACCTACAACATGAGTCATTGGTGTGTTGATTTGATTAACAGCCTTTTGAAACTACAAAATACCAGAATTTAGTAATCACACCTACTTTGTGGGTCGACCAAACCCCATGTTATCCTCCTGAAAGGGAAATGACATATTTTATATTAGCCAACAGCAAAACTTGCAATGAAACTACAGAAATGCAAGAACATTTTAAAGTCTGTATGCTTATTGTCGGTACAGATGATGTCTTGTCACATGATCCAAAGAATCAGAAGAGAAGAGTAACTGACCGAGACAAAGTAAGATCCCGCAAAGTCTCGTATGACCCCTGAAGAGGTGCAGATGCCCATGTGACCAATGAAGGGGAGCACCCACCTGCAGGATGGATTGAAGGAATGAGTCAGTTCAGGTTCAAACAGAACACGATCAGTGCTGTGCATCTAATGCATCTGTACAAATGAACGCAAAAGCACACGGCGAGAACTAATCTGCTCTGACCGGATGTTTGCGGGGAAAAAAATAGCAGTCAGCTGACAGGAGTTGTCAGCTGCAGCGTTCACCGCTAGAAAAGCAGGATGGGGAATTATGAGCTTCTTACGATAAAATAGGAATAGGCGTCCAGACAATGCAGTACGGGTAGCGGCAGCTTTTCCTGCCGCTCTTTGGGAAATCACCCTGGAAGTTCATCATGATGTCGGTGTCGTCCACCTCCGCCATCACAGTCCGAGATCCCAGAGGGAGACCCAGATGACGCTGACGCAAACGCGGCGTGGAAACGGAAGGGTATGGCAGACTGTTGTGGCATATAATCCGACAGGACGCCGTGTGTCATGTTTGAACTTCATTTAAAATCTTGTAAAAAAAAAATTCATACACTCAGTGACCGCCCCATATGCTGTGCCATGTAAAAGTATTCACACCTCTTCAACTTGTCTACATTTGTGTTACAAACTCAGACCTCAATGTGTTTTATTACGAAATGAAATTTGTGCTTATTTGAGAAAATGGGAGGAAAAATAAGATTTTCTCGCCTCGTGCAAATAAAAATCTGAAAAGTGGGCCCTGTTCAATTTGACATCCATAAATTGGTAGATTCATGGGCGTCCAGCTTCATCAATCTTCACGTTCAGAAAAGTGCTTTATGGTTAATATCAAAATCAAGTGTAATCATCGATTGTGTTAATGTCCAAAATATACTTTTAAATATGAGGTCCCATTATTATTATTATTATTTTTTATAAAATTGTCTAAAATGTCTAAATTCCTATCCCTTGCCTCTCTATGGAGTTCCATCATGATACTGTTTACTATTATTCTCTAACAAACCTTTAAAGGTTTTACAAGTTTGTTTTATTTTTGGGCATCAGAGTACAGAGTCTTATATACTTTGTGTTAATCTATCACAGAACGTCTCAGTAAAATGCCATCAGTTTTATGGTTGCATTATGATGAGTTCAAAAAGTATTACTTTTGGAAACAGTTATGCTTTCCATGTGACAACCATTCTGTATGTGTATAGTTTTCTGTAATTGATTTAATCTAGGTGATTAACGGAACAGAACAATGTCAGTCGGTGACTGTTAGAGCAATACAAATAGGGTTAATTGAGCAATACACATTGAAAGCTAAATCAATTGTACTTTACTAGATATACCACGCTGCCAGAAGACTGCAGGCCCATGAAGCATTCTCTATTTTAACATGGAATATAGCATCACAAAATAACTCAAATTAGCAACTAAAGAAGTTTTTCCAACTCAATTGTTTCTTTTAGAAGCACTATTCCTTGGAGCTGGCTACTCTCATTTCTACTGTTTTTAGGACATTTTGTTATGCGATAGTCAGCAGAAACGCAGAGAAAAGCTCCTGGTGATGAATGCGCATACAGCAGCTTGAGACAGTGGGCTACATCTTTCTAACCTAGATAGTATTCTGTCTGCACTGATGTTTCACTTGTGCAAATGTTAAATGTTTGTGGGAATACTAGAACAAAAAGGTAAAAGACAAATAAGTTAATAATTTTATTTTAATTTAATTTCATCAAAGCTCATTACAGAACCCCCTGGAAGAAAGGGGGGAAAAAACTGAGAAGCGTAAATGAAAGTAAAACACATGGAAGCCATGTTATTCACCGAGGACCCATTCATTAATATCCTTTTAATTGGGGTCAAAGTAAATTCAGTGAGTTGCACTCCTGATGAGGAGCAGCTGTGCATTTTTTTAAATTTTTTTATTAACGTCACTGTTTCATCGTGAGAAGCCTCATGCAAGCTGAAAACCTGACAGCAGCAGTGGACTAATGGGGAAGCCATGCAGCCAGGAACTCCATGGTCACGACTATTTAAGCCAAGTTATAACACAAATCTCCCACTTATTGCTAAAAAAGTTTGAAATTTCATCTTATAAGCAAATAGTGAAATCAAAAAAATATTTGAAAGTTATTTGTGTTACAAATACTCCCTTGTCAACAATCTACTCATTTAATATGCATTTTTATAAGCTCTAAACTAAAAAGAGCCAAATTAGGCCAGAATAAAACAGAGAGAACCTAAACATTAATCCTTGGCTGTTTAAAACACAGATGGTAAACTTTGGCAGAAGAAAACTCTTGTTTTTCCTGACAGTTCAAACTATAAATACATTTTATCTTAGCAACAATCATCACAATGTGAGGAGCTACTCTTCGTTCCATGACTTCCTGTAACACAAACTCCATCCGAGTCTAACGTAGCATCAGCGACTGGTGTGTGTGCGGCTTTTCCATCTGGAGCAGGACGACGGGATGCTTTGCTCCATCAGTGGAGAAGGCAGTAGATCTGTTCTGTGACCTGAAAATAGGTCAATCGAATCCACGCCGCTTCTTCCTTGTGTTGCGAGACTCTCCAACAAAACCCTGAGAAGGTATAAGTGCTGCACACCTCCTTCCTTGTGAGAAACTGGGGAGTGATGTGGAAGGCGCTCTCCTCAAAAGCCGTCCCCACCCTCCGTCACAACAGAGCGGGCGCTGTTGGTACTTAGAAAGCATGAGAAGGGTGTTGCTGCCTTCTGTTAATTCCGCTGCCAAAAGCGCCACCGGTCCTGGCATGGAACAAAGGGAGGGCGGTGCATAGTGCAGATAGGTGACACGCCAGCCGGCCGATGTTCTGTCAGCGGAAGCGGGGTTCAGGTGTTAAAACGGAATCTGGGAGAGTCCTTTGCTTCCTAAAGCCATTCTACAGAATGGATGGTGGTCTGTTTAGCTCGTCCTGCACTGTACCGGCCCCTCTGAGCTGTCTTCGTCATCTGAACCGTCGGTGCCGACGCCACGCAGGCCTGTGATGCGATAACCCATGTTCAGAAGCATTACCTCTAACGGATCGGCATTCATTCGCCGCTGATTTGCCTGAGCAGCTCCCTCCATATCCTCCACCACACGCCCGTTGTCACCGTCGATCTGCCGGAAAAGTAAACAGGCCTGTCATGGTAACACATAAGCTGGACGACAATATTGTTGCTTTGTGACCATTTTCAAGGGACATATTTATTATGGCATAATAATGTAAGTTTGCCCTCTTGAAAACCAATAAACTTTGACTTTGTAAAGAACAGGGCACCTGGAAGACAAATAAATCTCATTCTTAACCAAAACCATCCAATTCTACACATTTCCAGCTTGCTTATCAACAGTGTACAAAAGATAAATAAATAGCTTGTTTACCTCTGGTCTGGGGTTCCATAATCGAACCACAGGGTCAATACCACTAGTGGCCAGGAAGCAGTAGCTTGGGTGCGGCTGTAGGCAGTTGACTATTGACTCATCTCCCTGAAGGATCCTCACCAGGTTAGTCGTTTCCTTTTCCCAGATGAAAAAAGAGCCATCATCCGAGCCACTCACGATGTACTGGCCCTTGCTGGAGAGGAAATAAAACCGCTTAGACTCGTCTGTTGAGCAATGTTCTTGGGAGGAGAAACAATCTTAAAATTTTCCTGTTAAAATGGTAAGACTTTACTTGGAAATCAGTGCAGTCCTTTTTCAACTGAACGGCTTTGGCAGAATGCAAATTTTTCCAGTAATTTTATGAAAGGTGACAGAGCAGGATATTCTGGTATGTGAGGTTCAAAATGAAGTGACACAATCTGTTTGGTTACCCAGCTCAACAACAAAACGCAACGACAAACCGGACAAGGTTAATCAATGCTGAGTCATAATGTGCCATGACACAGAGTACATTAGTTTAGCCTGTGGGTTCACCGACTAAACATTTAAATGTCTGTAAGCTTAGGACTAATTAACCAGCTTCTCTGGAGTCATAGTACATTTGAAATATTCAGTTAATTGTTATGGCATTCAGTCTGTTCACACTGTCTTTGTCTGCTGGCTGTGTTACAAATACACAACAATGACTGATTGTTGACAAGACATCTTGGAAAAGTTACATAAAGAAGAACATAACAGACATACAGCATCTTGCACAAGTATTCAAACTTCCTTAAACTATCAAGTATTTAAAAGATGGGTCAACACAAAGTAAGAGAAATGTTAAGTAGTGGTAAGCAGCGTCTGATTTTTAAATTTTTTGTGCCAATAAAAATCTGAAAAGCTCTATATACATTTATATTTAGTCCCATTTAGTCAGATGCTCTAAACCGTGCAAACATCTGCATTCAGAGGTCACAGGTGTCTTTTTTTTTTATTAGTTTTTTAAGCCTTTTCATAAATAATGCTGAGACAGGTCAGGGATAAACAAACTTTGAATATATGACAAAGGACTGTTCAATCCATCAACAACATTTAATCAGGCAAAAGAGAGCATAGGACGAATGCAAAACACAACTGACAAGTCATTTTCACTCTGGAGGAGCAATTATTATTCATGTACTCCACAATCCTGGCTTTTGCGCCAGAGCAGGAGGAAGGAAAAAAAAAAAAGAAGTAGTCCTGTTTGCAGTTTGCACAAGCCAAGGGTGCACAGCAAACATACCTGACCACCTTCTTCCATAAAAGGACTGTTCAGTGTCTGTTCAGATGTTTTTCTTCTGCAGCTACAGAAATGGAAAGATGGACAGAGCTACAATAGGGCAGTCATGGAAGGAAATGTCTCAAGCATGACGCTTGAGACTGAGATTCACCTTCCAGCAAAATAATGACCCTAAACACACAGAACAGAGCCTGAAACACAGCCAGAACCCCAATCAATCAGCCGCTGATCTGAACCATTTCACATCAGCAGTCTCCAACATTTCCTGTCATCCAGCGAACAGGCTACTTGTTTCAAAATCTCTGGGAGTGATTACAGAAAGGCACTACCTTTGGGCGACCAACACGGTGGTGGGAGTAACAATCATTACAGCAAAGTTTGTGCAGCAACCCATGCTCTTCTGCATTGTCCAACTGCACAAACAAATGAATGGATCCAGATTTGTCAAAATAACGCACGTTTCATGGTGTGACCATCATCAATAATAAATTTAAAAGCATTTAAAAACTAATTACTGACTCATTCTGTGCAGTACCAGATGAGACGCAGACCGGCGCCGATCAAACTGTTTTAGAAGACAAAATGAAAACGACCTAGACCGAATCAAAATTTAAATCAAAGCGAATCCCTGATCAAAGCTTTACTCCCATTAGTTTAGCTGGACAGACATTTTATAAATATTTTATATTTTGTTACATTAGTGACACTTATTCTGTTATATGATAAAAAAATGGGCAGAGAGACAAACAGCAAAAACAGACCTGAAAGTAAACACACAGCAGTAGACTGCCACCTAGTGAGACAACAGTAGGATGGCAGTGTGGTGTACCGACCTCCCGAAGAAGTTGGCCTCTTTGATGTCAGTGGTGGTGTTGCAGTGACCACAGTATCTGTGCTTGTAGTCAAAACTGTGCTCCCTCAACACAACCTCATCTTCAGGGATGGACTCTTTCCGACTGAACGACTGGAAACGAATGGAGCTGTTGCCCTTTTTATCTTCTGCAGGTGAAGACAAAAACATTTTAAAAAATATGTTTTAACTACTTTGAGATATTTCCTAATAAATAATTTGAATGCTAAAGCTAAAAAATATACCACTGCCAGTTTCACTATTTTTCTCTTTTTTATAGATTAGTGTAAATGTAAAGCTGTGTAGATTATTGCCATAGTAGCTTAAATGTCAGAAATAAAAAAGGAACATATCTACAGGTTACAAATCAGCCAACCAGAGGTCTCCATCTTCCCACCTGAATCTGACTTGGAGTAGAGAGCAGCCTTGATGTCTTTATCCAAAGCATCGCAGGCACTGCTGTGTGCTTGCTCAGGAAACTTTCCTTTGAAATCGTCCAAACACTCCAGAGCCTCGGCCACATACTTCAGCTCAAACAGACACCGTGCCAGCCTGAAATGTGCTTTCAGATGTCCCGGGTTCAGAGCAAGAGCCTTCACGCAATCCCTGAGGGCGTCATAATGGTCTCCATCCCTGTATGTGACAGACACAAATATAAATGTTAGATTGCTGCTTTAAAAAAAAGAGAGAAATCACTCGGACGATAGTATTTTTTGCAATAATGACGTAACACAAACCATTTGCGTTTCATATAGGCTGCAGCCCGGTTCCCGTACAGCATGGCGTTGCCCCTGGCCTCGTGAATGCCTAAGCTATACAGCTGGATGGCCTGTGTCCATTGCTGGCGGGCGAATGCGTTATTGGCCTGTTGCTTTATTTTCTCCAAGTGAGGAGGAAGCTCTGTAAAACTAGAAGAATGAAGAAAAAAGGAAGAGGTAAAGCTTCTGTAAAGCTAACCAGGTATTAAAGCAGATAGAGCTGAATCCTACCTGGACTGTGTTTTGCTTTCTGTAAAGCGAATGTGGCCGGGAGGTAAATAGATGCCATTAGAGACGCCGTTTGTTGTCTTTCCATTCTGGACATCTAATTGAAAGCAACAGCAGCAGAAATTACAAAGACTCGTTCTATATAGATTAACTCCTTTTTACACAACAAACTGAGGCATTACTTTGCATGCAAAGCGCTACCTGTTGTTGACTGGCACATTTTTGGAAGCACAAAGGTATACGGCCTCTGCTTAAATGTCAAGTCAAAAAGATAGACCTGTATGAAGAGCACAAATTAATAAGACAATTCATCGCTACACCAGTGAAAGAATAACAGAAAACAGGATGCGATTGTGTGTTTGTTGCGAGAAACATCACCTGTTCCCCACCCATGTTAACGAGCAGCTCTGTGCCGTCGGGACTGAAGGTAACATAGGTGGCCACCAGGACTCTCAGGCGGTTGTTGTAATCTCGGAGTTTCACTGGCAGGTGGCCTGGAGCACAGAGGAGAATGTTGTCGTTCCAACAACGCTTCGGTAACTTAAAATATCTTTGAAAAGTTCGCTTAGTTCAACTCAAAAAGAGAAACTTACATAGGTTATGTAGATCCACTACAGGCAGAGTGTTCAACTCAAAATAAACGCTTAAAATATTTCACTCTACATGTAATGAATACACATGCTTCGGTTTTTTAATTTAATTATTTATATAAAAATATTTTTTAAATGATTTTCTAATTTATTGAGATGCATCTACAAATCAAATATTTTCATACGAGACAATTTGGCCTTGTACTCACCTGCTACAAAGTACTGCCCGGCTCCATCAGGGATGGGCTTCTGCCTGTCACAGAAAGTGTGAACAGCCGCTGATGTGTTCTGGCTCAAAGATTTTCTGAGTAAGGAGCAAAATTTACTTTTATTTCAGTTCTGCACATGTCTCAAATCTGAGAGAACATCAGTAGCAACTCACCTGTAGTTGTGGATCATCCTGATGTCATAGAGACGAACAAAAGGTCCGTTGGCTCCCACTGCCAGGTAGTTATTGTCCCGTGGATTGACTGCGAGACACTTGGCTTCAGCCAGCTGACCGCAGAACTCTGTCAGGTCGATCAGAACCTCAGAGTGTTTACTGTTCTCCCGCAGATCATACTGCCTGGAGGGATAAAAAAAATTAAAAAAAAATCTTTTTCAAACACCATCAACTCTGGCTTTGGACCGGATGTGTTTATATCACACAGGCACTGTGAGGGAAATGATCAACACCTAGAAAACTTGTCTCTGAAAACACTGAAACAGATCTGAGGATCCACTTCTGTTTCACATGTGTTGATTACTAAAAAACAAAAAAGGTTTTTTAGTAATCAACACATGTTCCTGAATTGTACTTTTTCAAACTCCAATTTGCTAAGTTCTCAGTTTTGAGCACAAATTCAAATGCCTACAGGGCTCTCACCTGATGATGCCGTCCTCTGCAGCACTCCAGAAGGTGTTGGGCCACATTGGTGCTGTGGCAATGCGCTTCACTCTGTTGGTGTGATCAGAGAACATGTGGATGGTTTCCTTCACGGTCAGGTCATGGACATGGACCTTTGTGTCAGCTGCGCCTGTTACCAAGATCCTGTCCCCAGTGTGAGGCAGGAACTGTAAACAGAAGAACACACAGACTAAAGGTCAGGACACGATGAAGTGTTTTATAAAGACAACAATCCAAATCAAAGTTTAGATCTGCGACCCCATCGTCTCAATAGTTTAAACTAAAACTTTCCTGTTATTCCAATGTATCACTACCTTGACTGAAAATATATTTGCAGCATGACCCGTGTGCATAGTTGTAAGCTTCTTGTGTCTGAATGGATCCCAGATGATGGCATGTTGATCGTCTGAACCTGAAGCCAACAGGCTGAGTACAAAAGAATAACAAAGACAAGTTAAGCTGCATTCATTGAAAAATTCATGATTGAAAAAATTCTAACAAAAGAAATTGCATAAATTCTGTTGTCTTTCTGCCTTGCCTGCCTGAAGTTGTTCGACTGACACAACAGTTTGGTCTTATTTGCTTCACAGTTTTAGCGCTGTACAAGCATCACCGGGCTTCATACCGAGATGAATTTTAAAAACAGGCAAACATAGGCTTAATACATCAGTCAGTGGACAAAGAAGAATCTCCCCAAATGTAAATTAGAGACTAAAATGGTCACCTACATGCAGGCAGGGGACAGTGAGCAATAGAAAAAACACCAAGATGCTGATGCATTTTCAAGCCTTGAAGACTTACTCTCCTTGTTCGTTCCATTCCAAGCAGTTCACACAGCCAGTATGGCCCTGTAGAGGAAGGTGACATTGATTGTGAAAAGACACAATAACATACGTTAGGTTGTGAACAATATGCTGTAAATATAACATCACCAGTGCATCTTATCAAAGACGGTTGAGAATGGAGTATTTCCTGACTGCTATTTTCTCCACAGACTGCACAAAATCAGAAAATAACTGAAGTGGTGATGAATCCATGTTTCCACGCTCGTCTCTCGGAATATGAAAACGCAGGATATGGGAGACGCCAACACACAACCAACGTAGTACTTTCGATGTGCAAGTCTGAAAACCGGTGTGATCTAAAATTTGTTTGTATGCCTTTCAACACTAAAAGAAAATTAGAAGTTGCACAGTACAATGTTTGTCACTGGTTGAATAAGAAACAAACTGAGTAAATAAACTGTATGTAGTTCTAAATGTCATGGCTTTCTTTTATACTCAGTCTTAATACTGATTGCGAATGGTATGCATTATTAGATAGTGACACAGATATTAACACCTGGGACGCAAAAGGTAAAGGTAAACTGGATGTACTGTAATTACAATTGAAAGAGAAAAAAGTAGATTTATTACAATCAATATCTGAAATGTTTAACAATAATACTACCAACTCCCTTCTCAGATTCAGCTATATGGATCCATAGTGAGAAAAAAGTACATAAAAAGTGTTTGATGTTAAAGACCTGGAGCTCAGTTTCCAGTCCAAGTCTCTTAATGAAGGGGTCAGTCACATGAAAAGACCTTTGGAAGCCCGGCGCTCTCCTGTCCTACAGACATAAATCAACATCTCATTAATATACAAGAAATAACAAAGAGGTTTATTTCACATGATTTATATAAAGAAAACCTTAAGAGTTTCGGGTTTGGTGTGCTTACCCTGATCTGCCTGTGCAGGATGTCCCTGGTGATGTTGACAGCAGCCATGGCCTCTCGTAGCAGAAATAAGGTTTCTGGGGTCAGAGGTCAGACGGCATCTACGTCTGTTTGTTGTGATCAAACTGTAATTTCACATTTGTAGCATCGCGACAGAATACGTTATCCACGATAAACATCAAGAATACGAAATGCGTCTCTAGATAAACACACAGGCACATCAGCTAAGGATAAGGTTAGACTTTGCTCACCACAGTGTTGAAGAGAGGAGCGTTTAGCTCCTATCACGAACTCCAGAAAGCCGAAGACACTAGCTGAGCAGCTATTGTTAGCACTGCATTAACGACAACCCTCTGTTTGCCACAACAAAAGCACTTATCTAAAGGTTATAGCACTGTTAGCTTCACAGACTCCTCTAGAGTCCCGTTTAAACCGGGCCTCTAAGAGCCATGGCGTTAATATATCAGCTGGCGTTAGCGCATTGCCGCTACCTTGCTAGCTAAACAAAACGTCTACTTCATGTAGACCTTCGTAAATATCCGCGAAGATTTCATGACTACATACAAGAACCAAATAAATCTCACCGGTTTGCTTGTCGTAAAAAGACTTCTGTCAAAAACTGTCCATTTAACAAACACCACGAACAGACACTGTGAGTTTCTTGACAGGATTCAGGCAAATACCTTCTGTAAGTTGAACACAAACCTCCTCCCACAGGACAGAATCAACCTAGTTCCGCCGGACCAAACACATCCGGGCCGAGAGATTTTCAGAATAAAAGCATCCCACAGGCGAGTGAGCCACACGAAGAAACGAATATGAATATAAATTCGTAAAATTTCAGCAGAAAACTGATACACCAGTAGGACCCTCCAAAATACACATAACAGAAACAAACATCACAAAGAAAAACAAAGCAAACAATGTAAAGTATGTTTCATCAAAAAGTCAAAAGGCTAACTAACATAAGACAATAAAATAAAACGAACATTCCTATGTGTTAAAATTATAATAATAAATTGTATTATTATTATTATTATTATTATTATTATTTTATTATTTTTGTTTTTTATTATTTCTGCCTCTCTTTTTATTTAAACTTGGGTGGATACATCAAAATCAAAGATTCACCCCTGTAGTCCAGCAGCACACAAAACTGACAGTCTCAAGAATTGCTAGAGAGCAAAAAATATGGCATTCATTTTTATTGTAAGATAAAGGAAAAACTACAATCAAATCTTTATTTTCCCTTTAAAGTTTTCTATGTGGAAGTAAATTAATAACAATCTTCACTTAAAATCTATTCTAAATGCAAACTGTGTATTTATATTGCCATAATTAAATTTTGACTACGTGTCATTTTCTAATGTCCCTTAGCTGAACAGTTGTAATACCTTATTTTTAGCTTAATGTTAGGCTCCTTCAATCATATTCCCACACTAAACATTACAAACTTGCATTACAAATACATTAATGTTAGTCTACATTCCCCACGGCACCTGAAAAACACATAAAATGATCAATACATAGCTGGGCTGACTATTTGTTTTGTTTATTGAGCTTTTTCCAGATTATTGCTAATTATTCGCTGCTTAAGATATTCATCAAAAATGTCTTAATCAGCTAATATTGGGTGAAAGTGATTGGGTATCACAGATGTGCTGTCAGTGTCATAATCTCCAACAAGGCAGCGTCAGCATTTGTTATAGCATCACTTCTCTTTTTTTGTTTTGCAATACGAAACTGTTACGCCATAAGAAACTATTAATTCATCTTTACAAAATAAAAGCAGAGTTGTATAAAGTAAAGTCAATAAGGTGAGTGGGTGATTATCCATCCATCCATTTTCTGTTCACCCTTGTCCCTAATGGGGTCAGGAGTTGGAGTGGGTGATTAAAAAACATAATATTATGAGCATGCTTGGGAATGGTTGGTCAGTGGAACCTAATCAACATAGGTAGGCCTTATATGGATTTTGGTGAAACTGCAGGGGCACTAAGTAGGCCTGAAATCACAAAGGGATTCTGGGATGGAATCCACTTGAGTTAAAACGAAGAAAGGTTTGACTATTTGTGATGGCTGCAGGTCAGTTAGCCCCCAGAGCCCCAATTTTTAATTTGTACCAATATGTATTTTGTGCCTACACATATTGTTGTATATTCTTTTTTGTACCTATGCACTTAAACCACGGAATATAATTTTGATGTAGTTCAGACTTTTCATGAATCACAGAGAAATGTGGTTAGAAAAAATACTGAAATGTGATCATTTATTTTGATTTTATATTATTCCTTTTGTTCTGTGCTTAACTCCCATTTATTTTGTTTGAATCTCCATTAGGGACAGTTGTCTCTTTCAAAAACATGAAAGATGAGGAGCCCTGATGAACCCAAAATAACTCCTAAGGGCTCCTAATTTTCAGGCTATATAACCTTATAATCTTTTGGTAAACTTTAAGCAGACAATAGATGATTACATTAAATTGTCTATTGTCAAAGTGAATACAGAACATTTCCTTGAACAATACAAATCGACACAGTTGGTATGGAATGCCCAGCAGTAGATAGCAGCATTTCTTACTTAAAAAGGTATAAAGTGGCCACTACTTCTCAAGTCCAACATGGCAGTTTGGTATATAGTGACATAAAAAGACTGAACAACTATTATGTTGTTTATAAAATGTAATGAATATCTTATTCTTTTTAGTCCCTTGGTTTTTGTGCGCCTTCCCTCAAGAATATTACACCCTGCACCACTTACAAAAGTTTTTTGTTGCTTATTTAGTATTGCTGCTTATATTTTGAGAATCTGATGTGGAGAGTGTAATCCTCTTTTGACCATCATCTACTGGAGCAGCAGCATCAGATCTGGTGACTTAAAAAAAGCTCATGAAGAAGGGTGTTTCTGTTTTAGGGACTGCTGTACCACCTCCAGAGGTCATTGTGCAAAGACGGATTCTTCTCAAAATCTTCAGCATCCTCTTCTTGAAGGTGTCACACAACAACGGAGTGTCTTCAGACACTTCACTGTAACACCGATGGCTACATAAGATCCTTCCCTCCCACAACCATAATCACCACAAGAAATTTTTATTCTGAGTTACATTACCAGTTATTTCCCTTTTTGATAAGTAAATATTTTTTTTATTGAATTTTCATTAACATTCTATTTAACATAAAAACAGAATTGTATTTTTAACTTTCTCAGTTTTGTAAAAATTGTTTATAAATTATCACAATAGGTATAAATGCGTTTGAAACCTTTGCATAGCTTATTTGCATGTTATTTTAGATTTCTCAGCACATCTTGCTTGGGTTTGTTCGTTTTGTTTTACAGTAGAATTCAGTCAAACGAGAGATACACGTTTGCTTACCTTAAAGTGTTAGCTACAATATTAAAAGATGCAACAAATTACACATATAGAAGGGTAATCATTATAAAATTATAGAAATGTAACTGTTTGGTTAAAGTGCGTGCTAAAACGCGTTCACGGATATATGCAGTTGAAGGGTGGGCGGGCGGCGCTGTGACATTAAACGAGCAGCCACTGTGTCTTGAGGGTTGTCTTGGTAAGGAACCGTTGGCTAGCGGAGCAACGGCAGCAGCAGCAGCAGTGGATGGTACAGATTCGGCATCAGTTACGAGCCTTTATCCGAGATTTACTAATGCAGTTTCTCTTCACGTAGAAAGTCGGGTAAGTTATAATGCTTTTAAGCGTGTAGATATCGTTTTTTTCCTGCGAATTCAATCGCATGAGCTGTTTGGCAATTGTGAGGCTGTAGGAACTTATTTCGCTAAGTAAATCGCAGTGCTGAGTTAGCTGTTAGCTCGCTCGACGGAAACGGATTTATCACGGATTAGCTAAACAGGGTAACAACGCTGCGCATCCCAGAACACCAAAAAATGTTACGCTAGGGCAACAAAATGTTTTTATATGTTGGGCTTTTTGTCTAGACTGAAAGAACAGAGTATGTATTTAGGTTAAATTACAGCATCGGTTTTAGTTACGGTCACTCGTGGTTAGCTCTGAGCTTCCTTTGACTCGTTAACAAGGCATTTCCTTTCTGAATTAGCTACTCATTAAGATCTGTTTTAGCTTCCTGGCGGTTTATTTTTCTGTTTATGTCCATCAGTTTTTGTCATATTCGCTCGTCAAAAACAACGTATAGTTTCACGCAGCCAAATACAGAGAACAAGTTATTGTGAGGGCTATTATGTAAGACATGTGCCCATGTTGTTATTTTTGTTGCAACTTAGAACAGAAAGTCTTGCTTGTGAACAGCTGTTCAGTCCTGTTACAAAACCACTCTGTTCTTAATTTACACCGTGCTACACCGTGTGAGGCCAAGCTTAATATTTTGAAGAGGATTTACCCTGAGTGTTAAATTTACGTGTTGATATTTTGGTAAACACACCAGCAGCTGAATCACATGATATTTTCAAAAAAACCTAAATATAGTACGGTGCAATAATATTATGTCCCCTGATCCCTGTAATATTTTGTCGACTCTTGGGTCAGTTTTGGTCACCACTTTTCCATAAGCAACACATTTTTGGAGTGCATAATCCAGTTTTTCTTCTCTCACCTGAGCTGTTGATCTCTGCATCTCCTCCAAAGTTAACATAGTCTTCTTGGCTAGGTATTCTAGTGATGAACTACACGATGCTTTTTGGATCAATGTATTACCCCAAACTTATTTTCTAAACTTGAACTTCCCCACAACTTAATCCTTGACCTTTCTGATGTGTTCCTTAGTTTTTGTGATGCTGTTTTCCCAACGATATTATTTACCAAATCCATGAGGTCCTCACTTATTCTATGTGGTTTATACTTAAATCAAATCTCATATGTGACTTGGTATTTGCTAATGAGGCTCCAAATGGCTTTTATTTAAGAGTATCATTGTAGAAACGGCTGAATACAATGCACACCACACTTTTCAGAAGCTACACTGTGTATGAATTTAGCATTTTTTTGCACTTCATAATTGTGTGCTCATTTGTGTTGGCCTTCATGCTAATGACATTGAATTGTGTGATTGGAAGATGATGACAAATGTTCAAAAGAGTTCATGACAAGAGTTATGAATGCTTTGTATTGTTACTTTTTTTTTTTATATGAAATGCTTAAAAGTAAAGGTACATTTTGAATATTGCTGTACTTATACTTGCTTCTTACATGTATATTTCCATCAGGTGACATTGTCTTGTATGGAATGACGACCTCACAGAGATATTTTGAATCCAAATCCCCTGGTAAGTTGACACTCAGCTGTGAAAATGTTGACATGATGCATCAGTTTGTTGCGTGTTGATGTAACACTCCGCCGTCTTTGTGCCTTTTTATCCAAACACACATTAGGTCGGTTCGCTGACATGGAGTGGCAGACGGCAGCTGTTTCAGAGAAGTTCCAAAGCCGTTTTGGCCGCCGGCCGGGAACATCAGACAGCGGGGACACCGGGATCGGCACTTCAGCATCTGACAGCATGGAAGGTGATGACTTCTGATAGCTCTTCCTTAGCCCTGTGGCGTGTTGTGTAATATTCTTTTGAAGAATGTCTGGCATAGACAACAGCTTGCACTTGTACTTGGTAAATTACTGTAGATGCTAGCATGGCCAAATGCATGCCCTCAACACTTTTAGGTAGCAGAAAGCAAATAGATTTTATCTGTTGTCTTGTTTACTGGGTTTTTTGTGGAGAGGGAAGAGGCTTGTGATCTAACGCCGAAGGGTTTTATCGAAATGGATAAATAATCCAACTACCCCTGATCCAAGATTCTGCTTCACCGCTGTGTTGAGAAGATGAGTTGTTGGAACGCCATTACTCAGCAACTGAACAGGGAGTAGTCTCCTGTCTTGGGTGTGGAAACTGATCATTGTTTTGTTTTTGCCACACATTATGCTTTTAAATGGAAATATTGTTCTGGAGGTGGTTCTGTTGTTAGAACCTGATAAAAAAATATTATTCTAAAATGTGGTTTGTTGTGAATGGCCACCTGGGAGGGGAGTCTCCAGTTTCCACAGGAAAGACAGTAGAATAATAAACAAGATGGTGCATCAGAAGTACAGTAGGCCTGTTAGGTTAGATCTTAACAAAGTTGGTACTAATGGTCGGCGTTACAAAAAAATTAACCCTATGATGTGGTTCTGACAGAACTTGATGGATTTTCTTGACATCCTTTTTACCATTGGATAATAAAAATCACTGATCCATCTGCCATCCTTCATGGAAAAGTGTCAGGGAATAATTAATGCGTGTTTTCCAAAGGGATTATCTTTTTACTTACTTTTGAGATGTCTAAAGTTGTAAAATAACCGTTGCAAACAGATATCTGAACTGCAAATTACAGTTCTAGCCACCCAACACCAAAACTTACACCATAAATGATTTAGAGAGGAGTAATGTTTTTAAATTTAAAGGTTTTAAATGATCATGTAATTAATTTTCTATATAGAATTAGTTGTACAGAATGACAGAAAAGGTGCATGGCTTCAGTGCTGTGATGTCATTCAGGTACAATCTGTTTCCCTTATTTGGTTAACTAGGCTTTTCTTCATTTCTCATTAGCGTGGAAAGAGATCAAATGAGCTCGTTACACACAAAGGAGTAAAAATTATTGTGCCAGTTCTTTAATAGTAGCTCTGAATTTGTTGGCATTACAAAATTATCCTAATTTTTGCTTCAAAGTGCATCTGACTGAGTGAGTGGACACCCTGTTAGTGAATGATTATAGTTATAGATGGAAACAGGTATGAGTTCTTGTTTTTGATGCATGAAATTAATAGTAAAATATAAATTGTTAAGGTTGCTGGGTTAGGTTTGCTCAACTTAGACCAACTTCTCATTTACTCATGCTGTTTCTGCTCTGTTCCCCCTGGTGCCTTTCTATTATTTCCCTCTCTGTAATGCATTAAAGTATCTGCTACTGGCTTTGTCACGACTCTGGCATCTGTGCCCTTGTAAAATGACTGTATTAAATCCAAAATATTGACTTGTTTTTAACGTGTAGAGGAAGCTTTAATGTGAAACTGGCATGAAGAAGCTTTGAGTTTGGGTTACTTTATACGCTGTGAAAAGGAAGGAATGTCTGCTGAGTAAACCGCTTGCCAAGTTCTTGTTACAGAACGGTTTAGACTTGTTTTAGCTGGTCATGAATCAGTGGAGCCTGAAGGCCTTTTTCTTAATATATTTTTAAGATTTATTTAGCTGAAATTGTAATTTTTCCATCATGTTTAAATGCGTTGGATCATCTTGTGATTCTGTTACGGGGCTGAAGTTCTAGTCTAATGGTGTTGTGGTTTAAAATGTTCCGTGTTGTGATGGGTGTTGCGTTGGGAGGAGGCAAGGTGCTTAAATAAGCGGCGCCCACCGATCAGTCTGTAACATGAGAGGTGAGCTATAAATACCCCTAACCTTTCCTGCGTACGCTTGTTTGCGTGCATTTGCTCAGAGCTCGGTCCAGGCCGGTTTGGCTTTTTGGGGACAATACAGATTTGAGTGAAGGGTCCGCTCGCCACGCAGCCGTCGGCCTACGTGTCGCAGATAGTTTCGGTGGTGCCTGGAAATGCAGAAGACTGTTTCCTGTTTTGATTCAGCCCGTTTTACTGCTGCTCTAACCTCAGTTCAGATTTAGGTAAAAAATGCCACAGCAAACTATTTTTCTGAGTTGGAGTGACTCCCTGACTTTCAGACTTCAACAGATCTCTCAGGTTTGTGATCCTGAACTACAGGCTCATTTTAAATTTTTATGTCTTTCGTTCTCACTGGTGTTCTTTTTGTGCTTAATGTGATGTCTGAGCTTCTTGTATAAAGACATTTTGCATGCCTAGCAGAGTGACCCTCTTAAATATTCACATTCTTTATTCAGTTTTACACCTGATGCATTTGTTTTGGATCGAATATGGAGCATTCATTCAGAGCTTTGGTGTGAGTCTATTCTAAGCCTATTCCCTGAGTTGAATCAGTCAGAGCCAGTTAATTCTTTCAGAGGTGACACCTCATCAAAGTAGGCCACCCATAAACCCCGCTCCATCTACTTCTGTCTGAAAATAGAGAAACTGACCTGCAGTAGACTTCTTAGTACTCTGTAATAGGGCTGCAAATAATGATTATTTTAGTAAATAAAATAATGTTTATTTTATTTACTAAAATGATGATTATTCCAAATTTTAGTGTGAATGTCAGTCCTACTCTGGTGTGATTTAACAAAGTCTACTTTTATATTAAGTGGAAAGAAAGTAATCTTTTATGCGCTACCTAATGTCATTTTCTTTTGATTTTTCTTGTATTGTTTTTTAGATTTCTGCAGTTCCAGCAGCAGTCCCTCCTTCCAGCCCATCCGCAGTCAGATCCCCATCCCCACTGCTCATGTCATGCCCTCCACGGCTGGCGCCTCGGCCTCAAAGCCGCGCTCTTTCGGCCCGGACGACGCGTTGTCCTCAACTGAGGGTCACAGGTCATCTTCTGGTTCCAGAACCCCGAGTGGCTCCACATCCAAGTCTTCCTCGCTCTCTAAATCAGCCTCTTCGCCCAACTTGGACGCCCAGCCAGGTGCAGGAGCTGATCACGTGGGACCGAAGCCGGACTGCCTGAGCCGCTACCGCAGCCTCGTCAACGGGCTGGACCACTCGCTTTTTCCCACGGATCACACGAGGCTGGATGAGGGCCAGAGGTTCGACATTCCCGCTGTGGAGCCCACTCTGAATCAGTCGGCCCTGTTGGGAGGGCTGTGTCCTGATGTCAGGCTCAGGTTACAGACCTCCGGGATTAGAGACCCTGCAGACAGCGTGTCTGAGGTGTACAGGGGGGGTTTGGAGCAGAGCTACAAGGTTCTGCCCGAAGCACGGCCCGGCCTCCCTGGAATCGCAGAAACCTCTAATCAGAGGGGGATTCAGCCGGGCTCGGCCGGATCTGCCGGGATTTATTCAAACCCGCTCAGTCTGCAGACTCAAGCTCTGCTCCGGGAGCACACGAGTCCCAAAAGCTACGACAGATGTAGTGAACTTTCTAGCTGGCAGCAAAAACAGCAGCTGGAGACTTTACGCCTACAAGTGGAACAAATGCAGGTAAGCGTATTAGGAAAACTTTGTTTTCCAGCTGTCAGATGTTTTGCTTGATTTGTGCAGATGCTAAAATCTGAAGTTATGGGAAACTTGTGAAACTATCTTTTTTCTCCATAAAACATAGTTTTAACATAGTTTTATGGGGTGAAAAGGACCATTAAGGTACTCGTTTAAGATAGATTTTCTTCTCAGGACATCCAAATTTGGATAGCATCTAACTGAGTTCTGAAACATTGAGTCACTCAGGGGATCCTAAAGAAACTCTACAGCATACAGCGAATAAATTAAGTCTGGTTTTAACAGTCTTGATGGATTCTTTTGGAAGAATCACATGTTGGTGGACTTGTATATCTATGAGCATCTTACCTTCCTTTATATCAGTTTGGTGTCAGACGTATTTTCCAAAGAAGACATTAAAAGTGTTTCAGATTCTCTAAAGGTTTTATATTGTTCAGATTTGAGCCTGATGCTCTTTACACATTCCTCCAGCACCTGGTGAGAATAAACTACGTGCTGGTCGCCATGACAACTCGTCTCTTGATAAAGGTTTTGAAAACCAATTTGAGTCTTAATTTTTATGTGTTAAAAAATGTCCTGGAAAGTGCAATTTCTTTACATTACCCTTTACTTATTGTTTCAACACTTCTGTAGCCTGAAGTTTGTGCTACAATAACATAACGTGAAGAAGCTTCAAGCATTTGTGAAATTAAAGGATTGTAAATGTGACTTTGTAAATTATTGCAGACATCTGATTTATATTTCAGCTTTAACTCAGTGACATTGACTTTTTTTTTTGTTATCTAATTTAGTTGATGAATGCTGGTGTGAGCCAGTATCCCCCGCTGTACTCGACGCCGCTGCACTCGGAGTCGGGCAAGTGGGACGCTCTGGTTAAAGCCAGCGAGAGTCTGCTGAAGGAGAAGGAGCTTATCATTGAGAGGTAAGCGTTTCTAGCAGGCTTACTATTCCTGCTGGGACTTTTCTTTTAAGAACATGAAGGAAGGGAAGCTTTGTCTATTGTTATTCATTGTTGGATGAATAACATTGTCATTGCTTCTGTCTGATGATGCAGACAGAAGCAGCACATGGCCCAGTTGGAACAGCGGCTGAGGGAAAGTGAACTGCAGGTTCACGGCGCCCTGCTGGGTCGAGGGGCTTCGTACGGCGACATGTTCATGCTGCGTCTTCAGGTCGGAACACGCCGCTTCAGTTTCACATCATTAAATTATATGTTATGTTGTTGTTTCTCATTCCCTGATATGGTGGCATTGCAGGAGGCTCAGAGGGAAAACGCATTCCTTAGAGCTCAGTTTGCCGAGCGCACCGACTGCGTTGCACTGGAGAAGGCCGAGGCGGAGCGCCGGCTCGGTGCAGTGGAGGCAGAGACGCGGCGGCTCACTGAGAGTTTGAAGGAAGCCTGCGAGAGGCACGCAGAGGAAATGAAGAAACAGGAAGAAAGGGTTGGTGCTTATCTGACATGTCTACCTAACACGAGTGTTGCAATCAAAGGAACCGCAGAATTACGAGGAAACTGAACTGAGAACTGCAAACTTGACCTTCCTCTTTAGCAGCAATACGTTTTCATCGACTTTACTTCAGTGGGTAAAGGGGAGGATGTATAGAAAGCTGTAGGTGTTTGAAACCCACCCGAACTTTACCGCAGGAATAGATTTTTAATGTTGAGTATAACTTTCAACCTGCTCTGTCAGCTTCCTCATTTTATCAGTGCAAGATGAAAGAAAGCCGCTGGAGCGTTTTACTGAAATGACTTCATATGCCTTCAGCTTATGTTCAGAGTGTGCTCCAAATGACTGTAGGAACCTTTACTGATCATATAACTCTGTGCTGCACTTCTGGTTGAATCTGCAGATCCGCAGTCGAGACAAACACATCAACAACCTGAAGAAGAAATGTCAAAAGGAGGCAGAGCTGAAGAGGGAGAACCAGCAGCGTATTGAAACTCTGGAGCGCTACCTCGCTGACCTGCCTACCTTAGAGGACTATCAAAGTCAGAATAAGCAGGTAAGAACACTTGCTTTAATTAATCTAAATTGCTGCTGCACATTAATCCAAGTATGTAGACTATAAATGTGAACTTACATGACTTGTGCCCTTTTTTCACAGCTATTAGAGGCTGAGCAGCAGACAGCTCAGCTAGAAGAAAAAGTTAGAGAACTGGAAGCGACTCTGGAGAAAACACGCTCACAGCTCCAGGAAAAAGATGCTCAGCTGGAGGAGCAGAAACGCAGGGAGAGAGACCTTCTGAAAACCATTACAGAGTATGTACAAGATGTGTCCTTCTCCCCAGTAGCAGGTGAATTATGTGTTCACTTTAGTGAAAATGCTTAATGAGAATTTACTGCCTTCATCAGCATGCAGCAGCGGGTGCAGCAGGGCCTAGAGGACGGAGCCAGACTCCCGTGTCTGGATATGGAGAAGCTTAGAGGAGAGAACGACGCTTTGAGAGAGGAGCAGCAGAGGCTCAAAAAGGTGTGTGTGTGTGTGTGTTTTGGTATAGCTGAGCACATGAGAGTGGGGACACAAAGGATTTTAATGTTCTGCGCGATCCTTCTGCATGTTTCTTTAGGAGTGGATTTTTGAAGATGACTGGCATTATTTAAATACTAAAATATTTAAAACACATTTTTTTTAGATGTTGTCATACTATGGATTTTATGTGATAGACTTATGCAAAGAACTGTGCAATTTGTGTAGCGGAAAAGGTGTTTTTTGTCATAAAAGTCAGAAAAATATGTTGCACTGAATCAGTACTGTATGGAACCACTTTTTGCTGCAGTTACATCTGTGAAAATCAAATTTCAAGGAAGTTTCTCAATTGAATATAGTTCTGGACTTTGAATAGGCAATTGTAGCACATTAATATTCTTCAATCTAAACCATTCCATCTGAGCTTAGGCTTTATACTTCAGTCTAAGTCTCTTGCTGAGTTGAAGTGGATCATTTTCCATCGATTTCACAATCAGGCTCCATTTTGTTTGGGTTTATCAGTTAGAATGCTGATAAGGCACTTTGTCATTTTGACATGACAACATTTGTTTTAACACTACGTTTTTCTCCTTTCAGGTTATTGAGAAGCAACATCGAATGATGGAACAGCTTGGATCCCAAATCCAGGTATTTCTCTCTTCAAATCAACACAAACTTTGTGTGCTTTTAGTGGTTTTTATATTGTCTCGTCTCTATATCTGTAGGCTTTGGAGGAGCAGATTTCCCAGGAAGAAAGCAGCTCTCAGGCTCTTAGAGAAGAAGTGTTGGCTAAAGATACGAATGTCCTGGAGCTCCACACAGCCATGAAGGAGGTGAGGATTAAAAAAGTTTCTCCTTTAGATTTGGGAAGAAACCCAAAACTTAGATATATCCACCTACATTGCCTTATCATGAAAAACATAACATTTCTTTTTGTCACTTATTTCAGAAAGTGAAACTCCATATGTAATATGTTCATTTATTCATCTATAATAGCAGTTTCACTTTGGGAAATGAGTGACAAAAAATGTGGAACTTTTTTTTAGATTATTTAAGATGTGTGTATATAAGAATCTTATGACCTACTTCTGTTTTCCTCTGTTTGTGATTCTTTGACCTGCTGATGCCTCTTTCAGCCAGTTCTGATTTCTACACATTTCTAGTCATTTAACACGGATGGATCCTGACGTCTCCATGTCCGACTCTTTGTTTCTGTAGCTGTCGGCCCAGAACCAGGAGCTGATCGAGCAGAATCTGACGCTGCAGGAGCAGATGAGTGATCCGGAACAGAGGATCTCCAACCAGGCCTCGTCCGTCCTCGAGCCGGCAGGGGCCCATCTCACACAGAGGCTGCACTCAGAGATCGCTTCCTGTTTGGGCGAACTGCGCTCGCTGTGCAGCATCCTGACCCAGCGAGCCCGGGGTCAGGACCCCAACCTCTCTCTGCTGCTTGGTCTCACTTGTAAGCTCAGCTGAAATTCTAAGATTTATTTAAAACTTTCCATCTGGAAGTGTTTGGAGATAAATTAGTTATTTGTTACTGTTGCTTTTTTTCACCTCCAGCAGTTTCTGAGCAGGATGAGGACTGGATGGAACCAGACGTGCTGCAGAAGAAGCTGGTGGAGGCCCAGCAGCTCCGGCGGGACGTGGAGGAACTGCGTAATGTCATTCTGGATCGTTACGCACAGGACATGGGGGAGAACTGCATCACTCAGTAACGGTGACTTCATCACTCAGTAACGGTGACTTCTCTCAGACGGAGGAAACCTGCAGCAACCACTTGTTCTCTCAGGCTTTCTTTCCTTGATACTGAATGAAGAAAGCCCGTGTTTTAATTTCCTAGAATGAGGACAAACCAAAATGGTTTCTCTTTAGCTTCTCTCACCTGACTGAACATTGAGTCCCAAGCCTAGCTGTAGCTCAGAGGCCTCCCATCCTCAGTTAGTCTATTTCAGTCCAAGGGCTACCGGAAATAACTTACCTCTACTACTTGATCCTTTAAGCATTGTGTGTTAGTGTGTGCATGTGTGCGTTTGATGAGGTTGACATTGTATTATTGTATTACCAGTTACCAAAAGGTCTTATTCTTTGTTTGACGCGAGTAGATGATGCTTTGTTGAGAAGTCCCAGAAATCTAATTTATTTAAATCTTTATTTCTCTGTTTAGGGGAATGATTCTTTTAGTGGTTGACAATCAACTGGACATGTTTTAGCTTTGTGCTTTTAACTGAATTGACAAAAAAATGTTACTAATGCATCATTATTTCTAATGATGAACACTGTAACGATGGACTGTGCTGTGACATACGGGACGTAACGACTTCAAGGGTTTCAAACCAAATCAGCTTCTCACACCAACAGGCCTACAGCAGTTTTATTACCAAAGATACTCTCTGGTCTAAAGCGGGAAGCGGAAATGTTGGCGAGCTCGCCTCCCCGCTGCGGGCCGTCGCTCTGACTGAACACCAGCGTGTGCCTTTGTCCTGATTGCAACTACAATGCTAACTCGTTTCAGACCAACCGGAAGGGTTGTTTGCAGCTGAAGTCTTCCAATATGACCTTTCTCTCGAGCACCAACCAGTAGGCTAATCAATACATTCCCTGACTCTGAATGTAGAAAACAGAGGGACATATTACAGCAGCCGAGGAAACCCCGACTCTTTCTGTTCACGGTTAACAATTTGGAGTAAAAACTGTTAGTCTGGGCAAGATTTTTGTAGAATTTGCTCTGTTTTAACGTTTATGATGGCTGACTTTCATTCAGCAGAGTAGTTGACTGATAAATGACTCAGAAACAGTATTAATCCTTTGTGTTATTTATTATTTTTTTGATAACTTGGTGTGAACGATTTTTTTTTTTTTGTTTTGGGAGGGGGACTGCCTAACTTGTTCATGTAATAATGTGTTAATATGTTCAGAAGATTTTGTGAAGGTCCCATGAAGTGTCATTTTTGTTCTGGTCACATGTAATAGGATGTTGAGATGGGAGCAGGTTCTCCTATGTGTTTGTTGTTATCCCGTGGTGATCATCAGCAGGGATGGCGGGATCACCCCCAAATCACAACAAGTATAGGGTAAGCCATTTAGGAAAAACTTGACACTTTACAGGAGGTGAAAGGGATTTTTTAAATAAGGATATGCAAAAAAAAAAAAGAAAAAAAATAGACATACGACAAAAGATTTTAACCAAGGACACTTAAGCCATACTTCATTTCATGGGACCTTAAAACTTAACTAGCACAAGGTTTCGCTTTGCAACGTCAGGCTCCACATGCCTTAACATCTCAAATGTTTTGCAAAAGGGAAAAAGACGTCTATTTTCATACTGTTGCTTATGTTTATAACTGAATATTGTAGAAATAAAGATTTTTGACATTGTTTTTCATTGAATTTGTTGCAGTGGTTTTGTTGTTTACTGTGTCTGCAGAAGGTCTTGAGAACTGATTTGTTCCCAAATCAGACTCATGCTAATCTAAGCTTTGTAAGATATCACAGCAGATGTGAACCCATTCAGGTTAAATAATTTTCTTCTTTGTAATGATTATTCAGGACAGCTCAGTTGTTCAGTCCTAGCTGTCTGTATCATGTTATATAAGAACTATAAACACTTAATCTGCTTTGTGCTTCTAGTGGAGAGTTCTCTAGTCTAAAAATACCAAGGAACATTTTTGCAGTAGATGCAGAACCTGGCCGCATTTACTGGCACCTGTGTTAAATCTTTTATTGCAGGAGCATAATCTTGTGCTGCAAAACCTAGAAAAATCCACGCCTCAATAATCACATTTATTTAGTGCATGTTCAAAATTGCAGGGAAGTCATTTTTACTAGGTTGCAGTGTACAGAGAGGGATCTCTGATGATTGCTTTAGATCATCCAGAGTCCTGAATCCTTTTCTCTGCTCTCTTCAGGTCAACCCTCAGTTTTTTCTGCAGGATTTAGGTTTTGTGATCTGAGACTGGACTGATTTGGGTTCTTATTAGACGTTTTAGCGTACATTTGACTGAATGTTTTAGATCTTCACCCGGTTGAAAGACCAAGTGATGACCTCTTTACTTTTCTGGCAGAGCCCTCCAAATCTGGTATTACAAGGAGTCATGTGTCTAACAAGAGAGCCAGGGAACTTGGAAGAGAACCAGGCCCAGAATCACAGATCCTCTGGGTATGAGGTGCTTTTGGTGTCTTTGTGTCCTTTAGATGCCACTCTCTGGTCCGGTACTCTAGCATAAAACTTAGGTGATTTTTTTTTTTTATTATTGCCCATTGCATCAGTTCTAATTCTAACTCGTGGAAATTTAAATAAAAGTAACCATCATGTGTGTTTAACATACATTTTCCTCTTTATTAATTATTGATCCAAATGTTTGAAGGATGCAGGAAACCTTAAGTAAGAAGAGAGGCTCAAACTCTTTAGAGTTTACTGGTGTCTTTGTTGCCTCTGACGGAGCCTCAGAGTGACGTTTCCTGAGAGTCCACAGGACTGGAGGGTCCGATTGTCATCGCTGAAGCTGCAGCGTGGATATGCACTGATGATGTCATAACCAGACTGAACTGCCCCTCTGTAGAGCAGCGAGAAACCACATGGTTATGAAAGTTAAACTTGGCAGAAGTCAAAAGCTCACGAGGATGCTTTTTCCACCTGTGTTTGTCCAGATAGCCTCGCAGCTGGCCCACTGTTTCTGAGAGGCTCATTTTCATCACATAGGTGAGATTCCCATCCTCTGATTTCAGCTTGAGAGTGACGACAGCTTGGTCAGGCTTGTCAGAGTTGATCTTCTGTGTCCTGAGGGAATATTGTGAAAAAGACGGATTAAAACTTGAATCCTTTTCTGTTTATCAGCAGCGAGGTGTTTCTGCTGCTGCTGCTGATGTTGCTGCTGTCGTCGAACATAATCCCGAGCTGTTCCAGATCGGCCTGCCCCATTTTTCACATCAGAGCCTGCAGTAATCTCCAGAATCTCCGTCATCAGTCAACATGGGCAAATCAGAATTTAATCAGGCTCTAACATCAAATACGGCTGTGCAGAAGCCAGTTCCTGCAGCCTTTTAAACATGGGCTTCCTTCATAAAATCATGATCTGCAGAATATCTGAACAGAACAGAGGCTTGACCTCATTTCATAGTCACTTTGTTTACCTCTCCGTCATCGCTTGGAGCGCTGGTGTGTCAATGAGAATCTCTGAGCTGCTGCTCGGAGCATCAGAAAGACCCTGATGAGAGAACCGGTGTGTTAAGCAGAGGTTTGGGTTTGTCAGCGTAAATGATGGATCTCTGCTGCTCACCTGCAGAGTTCTCCTCAGGGAACCCCTGATGTTGATCACGTTGCCGGCTTTTACTACCACCTTTGGCAGCTTGTTGAGGAACTGATCTGTGGTCAGCCTCTTATCTGTGGATCAGAACCAAAACACCAACCAAAAAAAAAAAATAAAAAAAAGATTATGACCAATCCCTCTACTGTAGGCTGAAACTGTGACGAGTTCTGACCAAACCTGGCACAAAGCCGACTGAATTTGTTGATTCCTCCCCACAAACTGCTTGTCCGTCACCAGGAAACGTGTGCCATGGCATCCTAACCATGAATTCTTCATCTCGACAGTCATGAACCTGGACAAGGGATTCCCTATGAGATACCAGGATTTTTGCAAATGGAGAAAATGCTGCAGAGACGCACCTCGAAAGGTACGCCGTCTGGAAATCTCTGCTGAAGCTCAGATGGAAAATAGCCATCCATTAGATCTTGCATGCATTGCTGTAAAAATCAGAAAAAAACGTCATTTTAAGAACCACCCAGTCCAGTAAAGTGTAGGATGTTTTGATCGGTGGTGCAGGAAGCTAACCTGGGTGCTGTGCTCCTGGTATGAGCGGAACGGACCGTCGAACATGACGATGCCGTTCCTGTAGAGTTTCAGATGAATGGGATCTTTTTTCGCCAGCTTGGCTCCAGTCCCTGTTGCTTGAACGAAAGACTCTCCTTCCCCTGCGAAGACATTCAGCTCCCTGATCCTCCGAAGGACAAGGTCAAAGTTCATTTGGAAGCCCCCCTTAGGAGAAGGTCCTGCACAGGAAACACAGTCAGTATGAGGGTGAAAGTAAACTTTTGCGCTGATTACAAGAGAGCCGAGAGTCTGCAAAGCAAGATCAAACTATACCAGAGTTTGTATTCTGTGGAGTCTCTTCTGAGTTGCTGGCGTCTTCATCTCCCACCCAGATCAGACCATAGTCACCCAGAAAGTTCTACGAGAAAAAGGGATCAACTTTTTTGACCCAAAGTTATAAAAGGAAGAAAAAACAATGCATGATTTTCAAAGTTTAATTAAAGACTGAAAAATATGGATATTTGTATCATCCCACTCCCATATGAGAGGATGCAGCTGTGACTTTTTAGACATCATAGGAATTTTCTGCTCATTCTTATTTCCAAATAGCTCAAGTTATTCATCTGCTTAAGCCTGGACTTTGGACCGTTCCAGCCTCAAGTCTTCTCCAGCGTCTGACAGGTTTTCATCTTGGGTTGACCTGCATTTAGGTCCATCCAGTTTTCTAGCAACTCAGACCCCACAGCATGATGCTGCCAACACCTTGTTTCACTGTGGGATAAGCTTTAATTGAACGATTCTTCTTGCCAATCTTCACTAAAGGCAAAACATGTGGAGTGCATGGCTAACTTTTAGCTACTTTGGGTTTCATTTAGGAAATTCAGAGTAAAGTGGAATAGATATAAAGTCATGCCACACTTTTCAGATTTTTATTCATAAAATGTTTTGAAAACACTGTTATTCTTTCTTCCACTTCACAACTATGAAATAACTTGCTATTTTATTTGCATTGATCCTAATGCAATTGCATAAAACATAAGTTTGTTTAGGTGATATGGATACTTCTGTAAATCTTACCTCCATTTCTTGCACTTTATTTTGCAGCATTTGGCACCTTTTCTTCAGCTCAGATCTGCTATTCAGACATGACGTGCCCTCTAAATCTACACAAGAAAAGATCGTAGTCAGCGAATCGCTTTAATTCAGACAAACATCCCCGACCAGGACAGGTCTGAGCCTGTTCTACACAAATACCTGGCTCTTCCCGAGACCTCAGCTGCTCCTCCAAAACAGAGATCATCTCATCCTTCACATAAAAGCAGAAAAATTCTGTGAGATTTCATCCTGTTGGTGTAAGTCTTTAGGTTTTTTTTCTACTCATATGGAGGAGTTGTGTTTTTTTTGTTTTCACCTTTTGGTGCATTTCCAGTGCTTGACTCCTCAGCGTGTTCTCCAACATAGTTATTCGATGCATCATGGCTGCCATGAGCTCGAAGTCACTTGGGGCACCTGATCATTAAAGTACAAAACAAATCTCCTAAAGCTGAAATGAAACAGAAACATATGTAGTTCACACTGGTATTAAAATGAATGCAGTACCTTGTTTTAATCTTGCTCCGGACTTTGAAGTGGTCGCAGTGTGAGACTGAGGAGAACTGGGATTTAGCGGGTCGTCAGCAACCTGTGTTGCCTTTATTTCTGAGGCATTAAAATATACATCTTAATGGTTTATGATGTGTAAAAATACCTTGATGAAATTAATATTGTATTGCTGAAAAGCTGTGAAAAATGCAACCTTTACTTCAGTCGTGAAAAATTGGCATGTTAAGAAATAATGGCTCCTAACAAAATCACCAGCAAAAGATCTCCACAAAATAAATGCAATAAATTCAATAATTGATACATTCATCAATTATTGAATATATACTGTACATGCTTCAGCCTTGTGAAATGATGCATAAGTTAATCTAATTGACAAAAGGTGGTTGCATCATTTTAATCATTTGTTTAAAACTATTATTTCTTGATATGATTTTTTTATGTTTTTCATCTTGGACTCAGGTGAAAGATTTTGTTCTTCCTCAATTTTCCAATGTGCGATTATGCTGCTGCAATAAAAGATGAACTTATTTAAAGGTGGTAAATTTTTATTTAGTCCACAATAAACAGTTTCTTTTCCTCTCATGTAACTCAATGTCTTGTTTCTAGATTTGTTTTACACTGCATAATATATATATAAGACCTTTTCAACTGAAGGTCTTTTTTACGTACATATATGTGCAGCTTCAGTAATATATTAATAATTTAATATTTCTTTAGGGAATCTTCCTCCCTTGCTGTAGTATTGGCTCTGCTGGTGGTCTGAGAGTGCAGCCTACCTTGCAGCAGGTTCCTCTTGAACGGCACTTTCCTATTGCAACTGCAGGGCAAAAAGTGACTCAGTGTATCTACATGATCTGTTTGAATATTTTACACAGAAGCACACAGGAGCTGAGGGTGAAACTGTAATCTCACCCCTGTTCATCCATCAGAGAGTCCTGCAGGGGAGTGCGCCTTGTTTTCTTCAGCATCGATAAAGGAGTGCTCATTTTAAAAGAAAAGACTTTGTTGGTTCTTGTTCGAGCGTATTGAAAGGGAATCACCTTGTTTTATTTCAGTTTGTTTACAGTCTGTTGTCATAAGCAACCGAGAACGCAGGTCCCAGCTGAAAACATGAAGATGCCGGCATCAGCCACAAGAGGTCGCTCTTTCTTTGCTTCTTTCTCTTTTTTTTGATCGATTGATTTATTGTTATTTTTAAAATGTAGTACTTAATTATTATATTTTAAGAGAAAATTCTTCTCTTTTGAACTTGTTTTTGTATTTTAAGTTTTTTTTGCATTACTTTTATTTATTGGTCTCACACTGGTAAAGACATGAAATACCTTAGGTTACTTAGTGACACAACAAAGATATATTAAATTAAAAACAGTGCATGCATGCTCTATCAAATTTTAAGATTTCTGTTGCACATAATAACACAATTGATTTTAAATAACCATGAATGATTTTTTTTTTCTACTTCCATAGTTCAATGGGTAAGTCCTGGAGAGACAGATAGCTCAATTTGTGTGGTGAATAGTAAAACCAAACAACAAATCGATGAATTGAGGGGGAAAAAAACATGAGTGCATTCCTGCACAAAAAGCTTATTTATTGTCAACATATTGTGTCTGTCTCCACACATCAGGTCCATAACATCCTGGGTATCACCACTAGTGGGCCCAGCCGGTGCTATGCTGCTGCTGCTGCTGCTGCAGCCTCGGTCAGACACACAGAGGATGAGGCCTGCCAGTCCTGCCCCGATTAATCCATCATTTGCCCGGGGCGGTTAGCATGGTCCGGGCCCATGGATGCACCGATCGCGCGTTTCGACGACGACCGGCCGAACTTGGCGGAGGCGACCGCGGGTTCGGCGCCGCAGCACGGCCGAGCGGAGGTCAGCCCCGCCGCGGGGGAAGCGGTGGCTCGGCTCCTCCGGGATCAGGATGATCCTCCAGGGCGGGCTGACAGCGACGGTTCCCCGAAGGAATCCAGTGTGTGCAGGTCCACGGAGGAGCAGGTTAATGGGCCGGATGGGAAGTTATCGGCTTGCCTCGAAAATGTAGAACCGGAGAGGATCGGTCCAGTGAGTGTGTTCACGGAGGAGACCCTGCTGGAGAAAGACGAGTGAGTGTTTGTGTTTGGCCTGCCAGGAGCACGCTCCATGTTGTCACCCCCCATGTGCAATAAGCTGTTTAAAAACACACAAGGATCATAACAGGGTAGATGTTTATTTAGGATAATAATGCTGGATGGATTGAAGACCCCAGAGATATTCTCATCATAAAGTTCTGTGAGACCACCAGCCAGTACCTGGTACTATGATTTTCAGACATTTCATAACATTTAATTGTTTGTTCACATGCAAGCCCTTGCATAAGTATTCATAGCCAACAAACACCGACAATAATTCTTTTTTCCCCCTAAAACATACAAAGTCTTACTTCCAGTTTGCTAGAAACCATGAAGACACAGCAGACATGAAGAAGATAACACCAAAATGGAAAAACTAACACTTGCACATCACCCTGATCACATGACCATCCTTATAGTGAAACATAGTAGTGGCAGTATGAAGATGTGGGGATGCTTTTCTTCAGTGAGTACAGGGAAGTTGGTCAAGAATGTTTTGAAGATGGGAGGCTGCAACTGAGTCGAAAATGGGGTGGAAGTTCATCTTCTAGTGCGATAACAACCCTAAACATGGATCAGAGCTACTATGGAATCGATTAGATCAAAGTGTATTCATATGTTGCACAAAATGGTTAAAAATGTCCGTCTCATAAAGTGTATTAAAGTTCAGAGGACTAAGAATAGTTTTTCAGGAAATGCGTCTCAAGAGTTAGAAGTTGGATATCAGGTCAAACTCCAAATGTGTCACACGTAGATCTGTCACAATAACACATTTTGCAAGATGATAAATTGTCTCAAAAGTCACTGCAATAAAAGGCAATATTGTTGTTTTGATACTATTATCAACTAATATTTTTAAAAATGGCATATATATATATAATGATCAGAATGGAAATTATTGAGCTCATTTTAATTTATCATGCGATTGATTAAATAATTGGTGTGATGCATTTCCCAGAATGCTTCACACCTGCTACACTGACTTCCTGCTACATACCTAAATGAGATCATGGCAAAGACATTGCTCAGAGATCCTGGAGAAGCAGTTTGAAGACTTCGAAGTCTGCAGCTGTCATTCATTCCTCTCTCTCCTGCAGAATCTGGAACGCCCTCGCCTGTAACTACGGCCAGGCCGTGCCGGTAGATTGGCGGCAGTCTCGGACGCGCTCCCTCTACATCTCCACGTTTAACCTTGAGGAGAGACCGGTGAGCGACTCCGCCGCCTCCCGCCCCACTTCTCCCCTCCCCTTATCCTCCCACCAAATCCCTCCTGTGTTTATCTCACAAAGCTGAAATTCTCTCTCATTGTGGCTGATTAAATTCCCTCCCCCCTCTCAACCCATTCTGTCCCCGGATAGAGAGAGACGGACGATGCGGCGGAGCTGTCCGATGAGGACGAGCTCAGGGAGCAGCTGGACATGCACTCCATCATTGTCCCCTGTGTGGACCAGGAGCCCCTTGTCACGGCGGAGCAGGTGCAAAATGAGGTCACATCGCGCTCTCATTCAGATATTTGAACTTCTGATGCATTGTTTTATTTTCCCTCTGCACAGGTCATCGAGGAGATCGAGGAAATGATGCAGGACTCACCCGATGCGGAGGCAGAGAGGAATCCCTCCCAGTCGGATCTGTCCATGCTCTCCGTGGACGTCTGGCGCAGCAGTCCCGGTTTCGAGGACAGTGAGTGGCCGCTACAGCGAGCAAAAACTGGGGGCTTTTCTCACAAGCAGCTTTTGCTCAGTACGTGTGTGTGTGATGACTCCAGGGCTGAGGTCGCTGAGCGCTGCCGAGCTGCTGGAGCGTCTGACGGAGACAGAGGTGAACATCAGGAGGTTCTCTGAGGAGCTGGTGCAGCAGCTGGCCGTCAGAGACGAGCTGGACTTTGAGAAGGAGGTGAAGAACAGTTTCATCTCGGCGCTCATCGACGTGCAGAACCGGCAGAAGGAGCACAGGGAGTCGCTGAGGAAGAAGAAGAAGCTGAAGGGCGGAGTCGGAGCAGCTCAGGGTCTGCCGGAGAGAACACCTGGATCAGTAAATAATCTTAACGAATCATTCTGACAGCGGGACTTTGCTATTCTGTTGGGGGGAAACACTTTCCTGTACTTCCTAAATGCTTTATTTGAATCAACTTTTTTTTTCCTTTCGTTTCTTCTTCACTTTTCTTCCTTCCTCCTTAGCGCTTCAGCATGGACGGCCTCTCCTCTGTTATTCAAAACAGCTTCCGGCAAACATTTGGCAGTGGCTGCAGCGAAAGACAGGTTCTACTCCTCACATAGCCACAAGCTTCAACTTTTCTGTTCTTTTCTTCTCTGTTTTTGCTCTGGAAATGTAACTTTTCCAGCAACACAAATGCTTCGCTTAGCTTTGTCCCTTCTTTCCTGTGGTTCACAGTATTTGACCACAGTCATTCCCTATGAGAAAAAGGGACTTCCTCCATCGATCGAAGACCTCCAGATCCTGACCAAGAGTAAGTCTTCTCATCTCTGCTCTTCTGTTTGGCTTGATTTAGCTCAGTCAGCGCTGATTTATTGATTTATTCCAGTTCTGCAAGCTATGAGAGATGACAGCGACAAGGTGCCTGGTCTCTTGACCGACTACATCCTCAATGGTGAGCGTTTCTCTCCTCTGTTTCTACCCTTAATCATTAATGTGACCATTAATGACCAGCTGTTTTATCTGAGATCTCCAGTTGTTGTTGAGGAAAATACGTCTTCTTCGTTCCAGTTTATTTTGATTCATATTTAGTTTTTAATTAAATAAATATCACAGTCTTTACTTTTCATTAAGTTAGTGGTCACCACGTAAATTTCCAGAACTTACTAGTAAAAACGTACCCAGTGACTTCTGATTATTAAATTCCCCTATTACTAAGCTCTGAGAAAGTAACTTAATGAATGTTTCAGATAAAGTACCTGAAAATTGCTAGCAAGTTCCATTATTTAGCAGTAACAATCTGAAAAGTCTGTTTTTATGCCTTGCCTTTCTGAGTGAATACTTGGTTGAATCACATTTTGACTGCAATTACAACTTTAACACTTTTAGGGCCTCTCTCTGTCAGTTTTCACATCTAGAGACTAAATTACCTCTTTCTCCCTGACCTGTTTGTTGTTTTGCCTGCACTTCATCATGCTGTTTGTTTACTTATGTTCTTTAATAAACCCCCGATATCTTTCCAGCATAACTGCCTGTATGGTGAGATTAAACTACACAGCTTACTTTGAGTTGGCCTCACATAAAATCCTCTTAAGATACAGTACAATTTGTGGCTGAAATGTGTAAAATAGATCAAGTGTTGCAAACACATCAGGAAGACACTGTATGCACCCTTGAAAAGTCCCCCAGCGTTTCCATGCTTCCATGTTGCAGTTGTATGACTCCGACAGTGAGAAGCTAAAAAACTCAAAGTTGCAGTAAATGATCACAGTGTGTATCTTAGAGGGGTGGAAGATCACAGTGTGTCGGGGTGTGTGTGTGAGTGTGTGTCCTTTATCCCATGTCCTTTTGTTAGTTGCTCTGTTGACACTTCTTGTTTCAACAAGCCCAACTCGTTCCTGTGGTCTGATCCTGGTTCTCCTGCTTTTATCACTCTACATTTATGCTTGGATGTTTCTTACGAATGAGCTTTTCAAAATGCTTTTCTACTTTTTCCATTTCCCGTAAGCTTCATGTTTCTCGCCTGTATTTATTGCCTGTCTTTGTCCTAAATGTTCTCCATTTCTCCTCTTTTTACTTGTTAGTCTTTGGTTTTAATTGAAATAGTCATGAGACAATATGAATCTGTGTGGCTCAGTTTTAGTAAGAACAAATAGAAATGGACAGGAAAAGGTCTGGAAATGTGAAATAATCTAAGTTTGTGTCTTCTGTTTCTTCTTTTGATTGTTTCATTGTTGTTTTTTTTGTCTTTCTCCACTTCTCACAATCTTCACAATCTTACGCTGCTTTACTCTCTAGCTCTGGTCTGAGCTTTGGACAGCGAGGTTTGTGGCACATTCCTGTGTGACATTGTTGTTGTTCCATATGCCACAATGCGAGAGCGCCCCCTGTCTACCAAAGGGTGTAGTGCAGTCTGACCTCAAAAATGCCCCTCTGTTCCCTCCTGCTCTTTACATTTGAGTTTCTGCAGTTTAGTTAGAAGTCAGTCTTTATCTCACCCAACAAGCATCTTGAAGAAACTTAGTAAAGAGCAGAAACATAGATGTTCCTTTTTTTCCTGATATTTTTTTTATTCCGTTGGGGTCTTTTTAATATTTATATTCATCTTTCTTTCAGTGTTTTGTCCGACGTAAATGGATCCTGACGATCTACAGGCAGTTAAAGTTAGAAAGAAGAGGACCTGTGAAGCACACTTAATTTATTCCTGAATGTTTTTACCTCCATGTGTGAATTTATTGGTCCATCTCTGACTTATATGTTTAAGTTAATGATTGTGATTGGCAAATAGAGTGCGTTCTTGCAGACTTTTTGACATGTAGAAGGTTTTTCTAAAGGTGTTTCTTCATTTTTAAAGGATTCAATAAGATATTAGATGAATTTCTTCAGGGCAAAGCTGTGAAGCAAAGGGCTTAGTATTTATGAAGCATCAACTGATCATCTGAGCCAAACAACAAGGACACTTTTCTAAAGAGCAAAGCATTTTGTAAGCGTAAACAAAAAGACGAGATGAGATCAGTATCCCAGCGTTATAAGTTGAAAGATCAGAGAGGTGGAAAAAACATCGTGGTGTCAACAATCTCCTCATTTTATCAGGACTCTACCTCCAACACCATCTATATTTATATAATGTACTGAGCTGATGGAGGCTTTACTGGCAATCAGAAACAATCTATGCATTTGAGTAAAAACTGAATCTGACCTGCAAACTGTCTGCGTTTTGGAGACGCCGCCTGGAGCTCCGAATCAGAGCGCACAGGAGGCGTTACACCTCGACTCTTACTGTGTTCCTACCAGCTGCCTTTGCCTGAACTTTTCTACATCATGGAGAGCTGACATTCACTGATGAATGTCATGTTGATACTCTACTTACAGAGGCCACGTTGCTATGCTATTTATTTATTTGTGTAAATATTGTACCTGAATAATAGAACTCTTGATATGTTTGCTTAATTTTACTACTGAGAATTGAATAATAAAGAACATGATGAGGAAACGTGCTGAGTCAGGGTTTGTGGTTTTGATGATGATGTAATGGGGTGAAAATCTTTGTAAATGACCTGCACAGCAAGTTCTGCATTAGAACCCGTGGTAAAGGTGAGTAGAAACCTTAAGACAGATTCATCTTGTATTGCAGAAACACAATCCTCCACTGTATTTTGCACATGTCAAAGGAAGATTTTTGCATTAACTCACTAACTTTTGTCTGGAATTAACAGAGCAGAAATGATTGAACATTATTTGCATTTTCACTAAATATCAAGAAGATGTGATAAAATAATCTACATCTTAATCAGATTTGAACCTCACAATAGTGTTTCTTTGTTATGTAAGGCTTTGCCACGTGTTTGCTGCGCCTTGTCCAGCTCTCTGAAGACATCCAGATGTAGACTTTTGAGAAATCTCCAAAGCATCCGACCTCTGGCGCCTAGAAGGCAACCACTGCAGGCAACAGAGAGGAAAACAAGAGCTTACATCTGTGCTTCCAAAAGAGACGCATTCAGTAAAATATGACTTTGCCTTACATATTGTGTATTCTTGTTAAATAGCAAGAAAATCCTTCCTCATGATGTAAAAAAAGCTGAAGAATAATAAAGAAAACTCAGCACAAACAGCGACACAAACAGCTGTTTGACATCTGTAAAACATTTATTCTCCCTGTTATAAGATTTCCTTTTACATTCTGCCTTCACTTCGTCACGTGGGACCAAACAGTCTTCTCCTGAGCCTTTGGTCAGATCTGAGAGGAGCTGCAGCAGCAAATCACTTTGTTTGCTGTGGATTTCAGGTTTTTCCTCTTCAGTCATGGATCTTAGAGGGCTTGAGGTAACGCTTTGTCTTCTTCTGCTGCTGCACTGCTCACTGCAGCAGACGTCCTCCAAGAAGAGAAACGGAAAGAAAGGTAAGACTTGGACGTGCAGCGCAAGTATGCAAACTCCTTAAGCTTCTCCGCATTTTGTCTGGTTGCAGCCACAAACTTGAATGGATTCATTAGAGATTTAACGTGTTCGACCAACAAAGTGTAAAATTAAGAGGTGGAGAGAAAATGAAACTTGGAAACTGCAGCATGTGTTTCTACGCCACTGAAACGAAACTTTGTGGAGAACTTTGTCTTGCCACAAATTATAAATCAAGTTTGTCAGGACTTTGACTGGGCCATTTTAACACTTACATTCCTTAAGCATCCCAATATTGCTGTTGCTGTATGTTTTGGATCATTTTACTGCTAGAAGATGAGTCTCCACTCCAGTTTTAACCTGTTAGTGTCGTTTGCAGCTTCTAACAAATTTTCCTTCAGGATTGCCTCCATTCATCTTCCCGTCAACTCTAACCAGCTTCGTTCCAGCGCTCTGACAGCATCACTCTGCCTCCACCATGTTTCACAGCTGGCATTACTTGTTTAGAGTGATATGAGCATTAATGTTCTGTTTTACATGAAGATCAAAATGTCTGATTTTGGTCTCGTCTGACCAAAGCACCTTTTTTCTGTTTTTTGTGTCTCCTTCATTGCTTGAGCCAAATTTCAAAAGTTTTCGCTTATTGCCATTGCTTTCTTTCTGCTACTTTTCTGAAAAGGCAATATTTATAGAGTGAACTATTCACAGCTGTTTTGTCAAAAGGCTCTTCCACCTGTGAATGGAGACCTTTGCAGCTCCTGCAAAGTTATTGTGGGACTCTTGGTTGTTTCTCTAATAAAATGCTCTCATTACCTGCTATATTAGCTTAGGTGGACAGATGTATGCTAAGATTGAATAACACACAGACTATTTAATGCTTGACCTCTGAATGTAGTTGCTTGCACTACCTTGAAACTTATGGATATCAGAGTTAAGTATAGTATTCGTCTGTCCCATAAAATCTCAATAAAATCAACTGAAGTTTGTGGTTGTAGAGACAAAGTGTGAAAAGTTTAAGAGGTAAGACGCTGTAGCAGATGAAAACAGACTTTAAATTTAAGTAAAGCGCCGCTGTAGCAGGTATCAGGTAAAGCTAAGGCTGATATTTGTGTCTCTTCAACCAGACTCAGTAACAAGTGATGCGATTATGAAGCTGCAGAAACAGATTGATGACATTGTTCAGGAGCTGAACCTGCTGAAGGAGCACCAAGCCTTGCAGACAGGTAAGTTTTTATTGATGAATGTCAAATACAATTCTCTAGAGTCTAGCATGTGAGGCCATGTGTCTTGATTGGTGGACAGAATCAGCATCTGAGTAATTAATTCTTTGTGATTTGCCTCCCAGTTTGTCTGAAAGGCACAAAGATCCTGGGAAAGTGTCTCCTGGCCGATCCAGTGAAGAAGACCTTCCACGCAGCCAACGATGACTGCATCGCCAAGGGAGGCAGCCTGAGCACCCCGCTGACGGCAGACGAGAACGACCAGCTTCACAGCTACGTTCGCCAGAGCGTCGGGCCGGAGGAGCACATCTGGCTGGGGGTCAATGACATGGTGATGGACGGACACTGGGTGGACCAGACAGGCTCCAGTGTACGCTTCAAGAACTGGGAGACGGAGATCACCCACCAGCCCGACGGAGGGCACACCCAGAACTGCGCCATCTTGTCCACCACAGCCAATGGGAAATGGTTCGATGAGAACTGCAGAGCTGAAAAGGCCTCGGTGTGCGAGTTTAACATCGTCTGAGAGGTTTGCTGCCACTCTTTAGACTCTGATATCTCTCTATGCAGATGATATTAGCATTAAACTGAAACAGATTTAAGCTGCAGTTTTCCTTAGACCTCTGTTTCTACAGGTCGTTATAAGAAAAGAACATTTAATGACGCAGTATAAGCTACTCACTGGAACCTTTATGTGAATTATAAAAATACTCATTTTATGTTAAAATATATCAGTATGGCTTGTCTGTGTATTGTGTGCTATTTGTAATCAAATCTGCTTTATGACTGAAGAACAATTATGTGTTTTCTGTGGCATCTTTCTAGCTTTTATTTCCACAAGCTTTATGTATGACATAATATTGATAAAAATGTACCGTTATCCTCTGGATCTGTAAAAATGGTTTTGTTCATATGCTCATTAAAGGAAGTCTTGGCAGCAGGGGCGCCGCCAGGAATCTTGGGCCCCATGACAAAAAATTAAATTGGGCCCCCCGTTCAGCTGCTGTTACAATTTCTTAAGTCTATCTGACCCATCAAAAGCGTCACAATTTTAAAGGTTGGGTGAACTGTATGAAATGAGTTTCAGTAACTCAGGACTTCTAGTTGTTGGTGTGATATTCTTTCTTAAAAAATAACACTTACAGTATATATTTTTAAAAATTCTAATAAGAAAAATAAGCAAAACAAAACATGAACTATTGCTGGTACTTTTTCCTGATTTAATTCCATGGAATTGATTCAGTCACATATTATCGTTACAGTCAAACACCCTCCTTCTGCTTTTACAGGAATGCTGCGTCTCTATGACATGATGGGGCAACATTGAAAGCCCTGAGGGGGAACAATTTTTTTTACGAACTGATCACACAGATAAAGACTGTTATACCTCGGCATACGCAACTGACTGTCACGAAAAGTAGAACGGCAGGTTGGGTAAACAACAACAAACCAGTCGTCTAGGTAGGAGAAAGGTGAAAGTATGGAGACAAGGAGAAGGCACAGGGGCATGTCCTCACAAAAGCAAGGAAAAAGTCAAATAATAAAATAAAACAAACTTTAACTGGGTTTTAGAAGCCTATGAAATTGATATTTTTTTCTTTCCCTTTGAAGAAACAGGATAACCAAGTGATTTTTGACATTATTTGAACAAAACAATAAATCTGTTGTCATGAAAAGATTTTTTTCTTGTTTTAAATAAAAATAACATTAGCATGCTTACTGTGTCAAACCATTTTGCGTACAGAAACCATTTTGTGTTATTAAAGTACAATTCCATGTCTTTCCTATAAAAAATATTTACCAGACAGCAAACTGAGCTCGCTGAAAAAAGGCACATTAAATGTATTATTCTTATTACAATAATAGAAGAATTGTAATAGTAGAGTTAAGCCTTTAACAAACTGATTTAAAACACAGAAAAAGAGTCAGAGAAAACTGCAGGAGGCTAAAGGATTTAAATATTTATTTCATTAAAAGTTTGAAACATTAATGCAAATAAACAGCTATATTAGACTTTTAGAAATGTAACAATATGATAATTAAAACCTTTCTTATAACTAACATGTATTTGTCATGGTTTTATTAAATAATAAATAAATGTTACAGAGCTTGATAATAGGTTAAGTAGTCCACAGTGACAGCACACGTTAATGTTCAGTTTTCTGTGCAAAAGTCCTAAACTTGGTATTATAAGGCAAAAACAGTCTAAAAAGATTAAAAACTATACAAACACCGTTTAAAGATAGAAGGTGGCACAGTTTACGCTGACATTATCTAGGAAGGCTTATAAGGGTGTACAAAACACATTGGTGTTGGTCCCAGTATAGATTACCATCGGCTATTATAATTAGACTTTACCTTGGTTTGTCCTAAAGAGGAGGAGGTCTAAAGGGAAAAGATCAACCCAAACTTCTGAGGGTCTCCACATTCATTTACTGAATGGCTACAGTTATAGTATAGGCAGCACAGGCTATATTCATATATTAAAGTTTGTTTTTTCAACACACTGAAGTCAGCATCCGACTGCACTTGGCTGGGCTATTTTACTGCATTTAACAAGTCAGGACTGCCGTTAATCTTCTCTAGTTGGAAATTTAAAAACTTAATCCTGGTCACATTTGAACTGGATTGTTTTACATCTATCAAATACAATTTGTGAAGAATCACAAATGTACCTTTTTTTCACCCTTGGACATATTATATGGGGTACAGCTAGAAAATTACACCACCAAGAGTGGTCAAACATTTACAGCCTTATTCTGCACTAAAGGACAGATACTTTGTTATCAGTGAAACTTTTCTTCAAACCTTGTACAGAAGAACAAGTTTGTAGCATCTTACATTATAGATCCAACCTTATGATTACGTACCTAAACAGTTGAACATGAACACAGCTATGCTGCTCTAAAGATAGAATCTAGAAAACATAATATGTTGTGATCTTTGGAACATGAAACCTTATTTTTTTTGATCCAAAAATAATTTGCATGAGCTCCAACTTCAAAACTGGATCACACAGACAGGGTAAGCCCAAACTCGTCCAGACTCGTCTGTCGTCAGCACACAATAATTCTAGGTTTTAGTTGTTTTATTTCATAATGAACCTCATTTAAGGTGCATGGGCCAAAATGAAGTTTTTTAAAAGTTGTTTTTACAATTGGGCTCACATATCAAAAAACGTCTTTTGTTCAGATGTGAGCTGTTTAAGTGGTATACTTTTCAACTAAATAAGTTGAAAAGTTATTTGAAAAGTGGTTCTATGGGAAAAAAGCCTTCAATTGATTCTTTTTGGAGTCCTAGCAAATTTATAATCAGAAAATACACATAGTCCGTCCATTAATGTAAATTTGTTCCATAAAATGTCAGGAAGGAAGTCCTGTAATAAATAAAACAAAAATATAACAAAACCTTACAACAGCTCTATATTTTCTGAAACTGAGTTTCAGAAAATCCTCCAATCCTTCACTGTCTATCTGCGGTGTAGGATTGTTCTCTATAGAATTTCATTGTCCAGGTTCTGTAATATTCAAGCTGGACCCCAGATTAGATGGTCTCTGAGAAAAGGGAAATGCTGAAATGTCTCTCTTTTTTTTTTTTTTTTTTTTTTTTTTAGAGACAAACAACTAGGACTGCAAAAACCACAGCTGATATTTTATATAATTTGTCTTACAATAGTTATGTCCTGGTTTGAGCTGTCTATGTGGCATAACTTATCAAACGTGATCCAGTTTGAAAATTAGCTTAGTGATTTTCAAAACAAACCTCAAAATAGTTTCTTGTCTTTCTTTTTTTTTTTTTTTTAAACTGAATCAACCAATCAGAAACTATGTTTCACATAATCTGTATTTAATGTTTTTATGTATTAAGTACAGGCTTCGTAAAGATAGAATAATTGTCTTGTGTGATTTTGTGAGGCATTCTCGTGTCAAATAAGCCTTAAAATTGTTCATTCATGACATTTCACAAAGGTTTCACAAATCCCAACTTGTATTTGATAGACTGAGATAAGTCTAAAATAATCTTGGTGAAGTTTGACCATCCTTATTATTCAGATTTATGACGGCAGGGGTCGTTAAATGCAGCGGAATAGCCCTTTAGTGTGGTGGATTTTTCAGTTATCTGGGTCTCCTCTGCTCCATACCGTTAGGCAGAAATCCTGCAATGATCGGAACCGGCCATATGAGAGCAGCAACACTCCACACGATGATGACCAGAGTCATGAAACAAGCCACAAGTGTCGACTCGATGGGCTTCCTGTTCAGCCTCCAACTTTTGTCCCCCTTCAGCTCGTCCAGGCTGAAATCCACGCAGCAGAAAGCCACCTGGTCCCCGCTCTGCTGTCCCCTCGACCTGCCCTGGCCGAACCGGCGGTACCGGGACATCCCGCAACCCACGCACAGCCTCATCTCCTGCTGACCCCCGGTGACCCCGAGGTGCTCGATCACCACGGGTGAGATGGCCCGGTTGAAGGAGGCGGAGAAGAACGCCCTGCCGTGGTTGTTGGTGGTGTAGACGAGCACGTCACACTGGAAGCCGAAGCTGCTGTCCCAGCGGGCCACCAGCGAGGTGGGCAGCAGCCTGTGGACCGTCACGTTGCACTGGGACTGCGCGGGAGCGGGAGCGAGGCTCTGCAGCGGGGACGCTTCGGGCGAGGCGTCGCTCTCCTCCACGGACCTCTTGGAGAAGCGCACGTCCACCTCCAGGTTGGCCAGGAACCTGTTGGAGGAGTTGATGGGCGGCAGGAGGAGGTCCTCGTCGCTCCAGCCTCGGCATGGCGAGAGAAGTGCGGCCACCGCGGTCAGAGCCAGCAGGAGGGTCGGGGAGCTGTTCAACATGGCACAAGGCACGTCTCTCCGGCTCGCATGATGCTTCGAAGAACCTCGGACGGCAGGCAGGAAGGGCAGCGCGCAGGAACGCCAGACGCTTGTGATTTCTTTTTAAATAAATGCAGCTCCCAGAGGAGAAATTCATTCACAACGAACCCATCCAACTCTCGCCATATGCGCGCATCCTTCCTCCCCGCTTATATCTTTTCCCTCTTGTCTGGCTCTCCAAACCCAGCTCTGTGCGCTCTGAGCTCGGCTCTGTCACTTCAGGTGTGAGCACTGAGCACCAAAACACAGGGGAATGGTGTGGGGAGAGTCTCCAGTGCGCAGGGACAGCAGAGACGAGCGCAACACACGCCGTCCGCTTAATGACGCTGACCTGCTTTTAGAAACTTCCTGGCGGCAGAAGACCCTAATTCCTGATCGAAAAAGCAATTCATCTCAGTCTCCTGTCAGAGCCAATGGAACCTTTGCTCCATATTAGCCAGTTTATCAGCTCAAGCCAGCTTTTATAGGATTGGGGGAAACGAGCTTAGGTAGAGAAGTCCTTGAAGTCCATCTGTGCACAGTTTGGTCCTCAATTTATCAAACCCACTCCAGAATAATACCAAATAATTCAAACCCCTCAAACTTTACTTGTCACCACAAAACATAAACACAATTCATATTTGTACACCAACGTCAAAAAAAAAAAAAAAAAGGTAATTGTCAAGCGTAGCAAAGTGCTTGCTTTGAAGGATACTTTACAAATAAAAATCTGCAAAGTGTGGCATGCACCTCAATCTTCTGAGTCAATACGTCACAGGAACACCTTTTTCTGCTAGAGACTAAAATATATGTAAAATTTTCTTTACCAACCAAATCAAGTTAATTCAGAATGGATGTAGAGCATCTGCGAGCATGAACTTTAAATTTGCCACTGATTCCCAGATGCATTGGGGTCTGGACTTTAATTGAGCCATATCAGCACATGAATATACTTTGCTCTAACCCAGTCCACTTTGGTAGTTGTCCAACTACTAGAATATTAGGAATATTGATTTTCTCTGCAGGATGGTACTGCCAGCACAATTTTTTTAACTTTGGAAATCGTGTTTATTTTATTTACTTAATGTGTGACTTGTGAGGTGAATTTCATTTCAGTCTAGGATAGCAGAGAAAAGAGAGCTAAAAGCCACGCATCATTTTCACCCAGCATCACAATCATGTGCTACGTTCTGAAGCTCTATCAAATCAAATAATAATAAAACACACTGAGTGGTGTGGACAATGTAGACAGATCTGCTGGGTATGAATACTTCTGCAGGGCACTTTAGTGATTCTGTGAAGTTGACAAAGATGGTAGACATGTCAGATTCAGAGGTGACTTTTCTGATAAGGTCACACCAACGAATATGCTTGGTGTTTCATTTGACTAATTGCTCAAAACATAAGAAGATAATCCGCGTGCCATGCAGAGAAGCTTAACCTCTGACCCTTTCTTTATTCTGAATAAATTTGGTTTGCCGAGCTTCAGAAGTACATGAAACTTTCTAAGGGAAAACTGTGCGGTGAAGCTTTCGCTCAATCCACCCTAAAAATAAAAGATTGAGCAGATTTTTTTTGTGTACAGATAAGGAGAAAAGCAAAGAAAGTTTTTCATCAAATTGCAAATCTCAGTAGTGAACATTATTCACTACTGAGAAATGTTTTTCTTAATTAAGGCAACATCTTGCATTACAGATTTGAGTGTTATCAATTTGCTGCAAAAGACAATAAACTGAACTGAAACAACCTCACTATCATTGGTGAAAGTAAGTGTGCTACTGCCAGTTTGGTTAAAAAGAGTTATTGTTTAACGAGGTATTTTATCACCACTGAATAAATATACATTTTCAGTATGACATGATGCTACTGCAACAAAAACAAGCTTATTTTAAGGATTTTTATTTATGATTAACAGATGTGCAAACATCTTTGGAGAGCGCTGTGAAATGTAGGTGACCTGAAAAGACCGTGCTCATTTGTTTTTACATGTTATATGACACAAATCTGAGAGCGGTTATTTTTAAAAAACTATATTTCATATGCTTTGTTTTTTTTTTTTCTGGCATTTTCCAAAAAAAAAGGCATCTGTTTATAATCCCTTGTGTGTTCACCTGCTCTCCGCTCACAAGCTTTGTTTATGCTGGTGCTTGTCTTCATCCGGCACATTGTGCACTGAGGGGAAGCCAGACACATCAATAAACACGTGGCTTTGTCACCTGCTTGCTCTAAAACTAGCTGAAACAACATTTAGATCTTTGGTTGAACACCTGGTCAGTTTTGGCAGTGAATGTTTCAAACTGGATTTAGCGTAACTCAAATTCACAGTACAGGAAACATGATGCACTTTTTCACAGTATGTACTGTATCTTTAATGTTATTCATTCCTAAAACGGGTAAATAAAACCTTTGAAAAGCGGTCACAAACTCAAACTCAGCACTTACTTCTATTTTCCTCAAGCTTGTTGTGTTTCTATTTTGTCTCAGCCTTTTGGAAGGTTTTAAAGTTCTCACTCTGGAAATAAGTGTGTTTATTTCCTCCTAACAACTTATATATAACGCATCAGAAACTATTATGAGATATTGACAGAACTGTGTCATTGACCAGGAGCCAAATCATGATGAATTATGCTGTTTCATCTTTTGCAGACTGGGGAATTTAAATGCTACCTGGACGAACTGATTCCTTTTGTGCTATTTAAATGGTGCAATTTGCTCCAGAGTCCTGCCTCTCTGTGTTTGATGTGAGTGCCTGCTGAAGATAAAGATGCTCTGGCCTCAATTTACACCTGAAAGACCTTGTCCTCTTGTCCCAGTTTAATTATGACAGCACATTCAGCCTCCTTCTTTTTTTTTTTTTTTGCTTTAAAACAATTACCCAGTTGTTTGGTTCTCTTTCTATAAATTCAGATATCTGTCTGTTTCTCTGAAACCCTCCCACACGCCTCACGAATGCGGGTCCCTTCGCATCAGATATGCTCCAGACAATGTAGTGGTGAACAGAGGAGGGAGATGTAAATGACTTCCTTGCTCATTAATTATGCTATAAAAATGTAAATTGCTTTGGTGACAAAAATGCAAATGGAGTAAGATAAAAGTCTCCCCCTGCTGAAGGAAAGTGTATGAAAGATTCATTTTCTAAAAATGTGTCTGTGTGTTCAGAGGAGCAGGATCTGCAGCGCCTCCTCCTTGGCCTTCATCAGCTCCACATTTTGTCAGACGCTGTTGCTCTGACCCACCGGCTCTAACACACAACCGCCTTAATTAGATGTTGAGGATTGGGTTCGTGCATTTTGAGAGTAGGAGTGTTAACTCTCCTGTTTTACATCCGAGCCCGGTGAATCTGACGTCTACAGAGGTTTCTGTCACACTGCAAGGCTCTGAGAATTTATCACCAAGGCAATGAAGTAGTGCTCCCATCCTTTCATTCAATAATATGGGAGTTCATTTGTATAATTAATAGTGATGATAAAAAAAAAAGAAGCAAGTAATAACAATCTAATCAGAAATATTAATTTAAGATCGGCGGGAGCTGTCTAGTTTCCGAGAGGTTTAGAGTGATCTTAACTTAAAAAGTTAAAGCAGCTTGACAGAATAATATTAGCTTGTTTAATTTTAATAGGCCACAGGTTAGAGCGCTTTCTGACTAATGTGTGCAGAAGTTTCCATTCTTGACGCATGAGGGCATTCCTTTTATTTTACATGCATAGTCCGGTTCAACCTCAACATCAGGGGTCAAACAGATATCCTGACAGAGAACTTTAAATTAGTGGGCTTAAAGATTTCCCCTTTAAAATCAGTGAAGTTAAAATACTCAAGTCCACACTTCCATTGTGGTAGCTGCAGTAAGCAGCGTCTTATTGAGCAGAGCACAAACGGTCTCTTTAAATGTTCAGTGTACCACTGACATGTCTCAGCAACTGGGTTTTATCTTTTTTGGGAGTAAAAGGGAGGTGATGTGAATCTGAAACATCCTTCTTCTACCTGTGAGATCTAAACGGGACTCCTGCAGAAAACCCCCCTGAAGCTAAAGGTTTTCCTGTCTTTTGTTCCTTTGTGTCTTTTAGTTGTTTTGCTTGTTTTTAATTGGAGAGTAATAACTTTTCACTGACAGTTACTATTCAGTAATTTCTAGTTTTTTAAAACTTTGTGAGCCTGTTGTGTTACACTCTGAGCTACACAACATCTTTATTAAGGGACTGTCCCATTATTTTAGGGATTTCACTTGGACATATATTGTCCGACTCCTTTTTGATGCTTCTTACTCCTGACACTTTTAGACTTAAATAATTTCCATTTGTATCTGATGACAAATGAGGCAGGTGACTCTGAAAAAATCATAAAACAATGCCAAATAACTAACATTTATTCCATTAAAGTAAAACGTGTCAAGTATTATTCATTTTTGAATAATCAATGTGAAAATCCTGTTTTCACTGATATTTACAAGATTTATCTTTGGTGATGGCTTCACTGTGAAAAATGGTTATGTGACGAAAAACCTTAAATATTTATATATTTTCATACATGTAATTTAGAGACATTATTGCACTTTGACCAAGATTTCATAGATATCTGTAAATGAAAGGGTTAAAACTCATTCTGTATGATTTCCTCTTCAGAGAGTCGTATTAGGCTGCTGGTTAATCATCACTCTTGCATTCACAATAATCACTCTGGGCATAAATATTACACTAATTAGGAGTTCATTTATGCAAGCACAGAAAGGCAGTTCACAGAAAAGTCAATCTGAAACATAATCATGGCTGAACATTGGAGTCAGTGGTGCGTTAATGGTTTAAGTGTTTGGTTTTAATGAAGTTACACAAGAAAAAAAATAAAACAAATCCAATTAAACCCTTAATAACTTGATTTCAAGGTGAATATAAATATTTTAATGAACAAACTACATTCAAAGGATAAAATTAGTATGATTAATGGTTGATCAGACTATTTAATATTCACATTAGCTTGATAAATTGCGATTTAACATAACATATTTCAGCATTTCAGAATCTTGTCGTCAACTTTCACAATTGCGACATAAATAAATAATAAATATCTCAAATGTGATGGGGTTCCTGGGAGATGCAGCAACGTGTTCTGCTGCAAAGATTCGATTTTTAATCCGAGATCCGAGGTGCAGCTGTGCCAGATGAAACATCAGGATAAATCATGATGCGGCCCCAGAGATCCACCCAGATTGAGATTTTGTTTGCAGCTGCAAAGCTCCTCTTCTCCTTTTGTACAATCATGCTTCTCTCTTTGCCTTCGGTCCCAGTGAGAGCAGATAAGCGAGGGGCGCACATGCCTGTTGATGTGAAATGAGCCTTGGAAATAAAATCACACTTATCACTTTCCCTGAAACACGGTCAACAGCAGGCAGAGACCCGTCAGCCTGCCTGTCCTCCCTCTCCGGGAGCTGAGAGGGTGTGAGATTGCTTCTTGGGCCGAAGCCTCGGTCAGGCAGATACGGATCCAGAATCAGACTCTGGGTCACGAAAGGTCAACCTTGGACAGGTAGCGACAAGCCCGCCCTCATATGAGTTCTACCGAAAACATTGCTGCCACTGTAGCTCTGGGAGGCTGTTTGTCATCTGCTGCTCTGCTGCTGACATGCAACCGGGAAAAGGGGGTGATTACCAGCGGCTGTTTGTCATGTTGGGAATAAGGAGGCGTTCGCTAATGGAACAGAGGGGTAATTGGTTGCTTTCGGCATGATTTGTTTGAGAAACACAAGTAGGTCAGCTTGACATAAGCATAATGCTGCTTTCCAAAAACAATGTTACTTTCCAATGTAATCCAGATGAAGAAATAGAAGAAAAAAGTGCATTTCATTTTGTTCCATAAAAAAACTATTAAAAAGATTCATAAGAAAGAGGAATCCTGAGACAAACTGATCCCAGGTTTTATGTCAAACTTTATGCTGTAAACTGCCTTAATTCATTTAAACAACCTGAGTCTCCATCTGCTCCTGCTACACAATATAATCTTTCTTTACATGTCATTTTGCTAGAGCATCAATTAGAAAAATAGTGACTGACTGATGTTAGGAGAAATCTTCGCAGCATGTAGCGAGTGTCAAAAAATGTGACAAAACAAACAAATGTTTTCAACCTGAGGCTAAAAACTATTTTTCTTACTTTCATAATTATGTTACAATATTTTGGTTGTTTTGAATCTGCATCTACTTTTATATATTAGAATTTTAGAAGATAGTTAAGGTTACTTTAAAACTATGTTTATTTCCAACAATTAAGTGATCTTTATTTCACAGTGGGATCTTTGATTGAAGATCAAAGATCTTAAATTTATCCCCTTAACTATCATAATCATGTCGTTGTCCTCATGGACCCATTAACTTACATCTAAGTGTTTTGACGGTGGCAGGGGTTGAAGTGCAGCATGTTTCACATTTCATTACGTCACAACACAAGCTTCAGTATTTCATTTGGATTTATTGTGATAGAGCTACAGTATGTGTGGTGGAAAACCAACACTGCACTCTGAACACACCATCCCCTCAGTAAGATATAGGAGTGGGACAAGGAAGCCTTGGTGGGAAGATGGATTGAGCAGACAGTCCTGGAAGTGTCTCCAAAAATTGGAATGAGCTCATATTCATGTGACAGAACGGTCTAATCAAAGTCAAGCTAAATACAATTGAAAATCTGCAGCAAGACTTGCAAGTTAATGTTCACAGATGCTCTCCATCCAATCTGGCAAAGATTGAGTTACTTTGCAAAGAAGAATGTGCAAAAGTTTTGCTCTCTAGATGTTCAGAGCCTTTAACGCAAATCTGATAGAAGACATCAAAAACTCTGGTAAACAATTTACCTCTGCACTTTTACAACACTTTACATGCATATCTATTAAATATATAAACTCAATTCACAATTCCAATTTCAGGTGATGTCCTATTTGATTTTTTTCCACTTGGAAATTGGTCATTCAGACTTCTTATTGCAAATATACCAAAGTAAGTCAAAGAAAAACAGTGAAAAAGCTTTTAAAACCCTAAAACATTACCAGACACCATGGGTAACTATAGTAGCAAGAAGATAAATGTGAAATGTCTGAGGTTATTTTCTGAATGAAACAGCTGCAATTTTTGAAAAAAGATGATCCCATATGTTTTCCATTGATGGACTAAGTGCAGAAGTGAGTATCGAATGAATGTCTATTTCTGATGATTTGGGGTTATATCTGGTGGGTTAGCATCTCCTCAGTGTCAGAAACCCATTTCCTTCTCATTTCTGCTCTGTATCCATGTCCTGTAGTGCCTCAGGCGAACACATATTTCTGCGCTGATATACGAGGGCAAGTCGGAGCAAAACCCCAGGTTTAACTCACTGACGTCAGGCGAAGGAACTTTCCTCCCACTTGCTCCTCTTCTCTTTTGCAATGAGACAGCTTTAACAGTTTCTGTCTGATCAAAGGTAACACAACCACAGGGGGTTGTTTTTAGAAGCAAGACGGTAATGAGAAGTTGGCTGCCTATCAAACGTGATGAAGACTAGGACAAACATCCACATTTGCTTTATGCCGGAAATTGTCAAATAGATATTCTCTCCTGCTCCAAACATCAAATATGAAACAAGTATTATCTAAAGTGCCCCTTTTTTGTCGCATGTTTTAAATGCGTAAGCCATGCAACAAATGATGACTTTATCCAAACCAACTTGGCACTACGTGAAAAAGCATAATTGCCCCCTAAGCCTAATTGTGACACCACTGGCAGCAACAACTACAGTCAAGTGGCAACAAGTCTTTTGCTGGGGAAATTTTGTTGCACTCTTCTGTGCATAATTGTAGGAGGGTTTTTGATGATGAACTCAGTAGGATTTGAGTCCAGACTTTAACTAGACCACGCAAAACCTTCAGTTTTTACATTTTTGACCTATGCAGAGGTGGATGTTCTGGTGTGATTTGGATCTGAGCTTAATGAGTTTAATGAACTGATGAAGAAATATTCTCCTTCCGGGTTTTCAGATAAAGACCAGAATTCATCACTCCATAAATTATGGCATGTTATCCAGTCCCTAAAGCAGCACAGAATCACATTATCACCATGTTGTTTGACAACAGCAGATATATTTTCCTGAAATGCTGTGTTAGCGTTATTTCTAATATAGCATTATGGGGCACAGAATACTTTCTTTAAGTCTTGTGACTCAAGATTTTTGGAAAGAAATTTTCAAATTGAAAAGTAACTTTATTTTTCATTTGTTCTTGGATCTTTTTTCAGGTCAGAGCATGATGAGTTTTTTTTTGTTGTTGTTCTGGACTCACTTATGTTATCCTTTTTATACTAATTTGCTTTTGATAATTTGTTACTGTCAAATTATCAAAAAACATGATATTTGTAATGGGGCAAAAACTTTTCCCACAGCACTCTATAGTGATGATGATTATAATATATCATATTATAATGTGATATTATAATATCACATTATAATATGAATGTGATATTATAACACACTCATAAATACATGTGGATCAACTTGTTTTAGATTACCAGAATAATGAGAAAAACATATCTGAAACAACCATTGATCTCTGGAGGTTTTAATCATTTTTAATTGATTTCTGTGAGGTTTTGCTGCACTTATAAGAGCTTTGATTCTTGCTCTGTTTCTCTTTGTTTAGTTTCTCTATTGTCTCCCCTGATGTTGCCTCTGATTGCTTTCTTCAAGCAAAGAAATAAATCCAAGGAGGAACAAGAGAAGAATGTTAGGAAAATTAACCATTACAAAGCATTTTGCCTAAGGAAGTATTTTTGCAGGGTTAATTCTGCCTGAGATAAAACTCTAAGTCAACATTAACATGTGTAAAACAAACCAAAAGGACTAATGTTTCTAAGGAAAAAGATGTATTACTTCAAGCTTCTTGATTGGAACTTTTCAAAATATAGAGGTAAAAATTAGAATAAAAAATTCATAAAACACCTGCAGAAATCTTAAAAAAATAATAGCAATAAAAGCCCAAAAGCGTCTAATTGGTTACAAAGACTTTTCAGACATTTGAGGTGAGAGGTCTTTGGTGCTTCATTGTAACTTGCTTAACTACAGCTGACTGCACAGTTGAACAGCTGAAGAGAAAACGCTGTTTTAATGAGCCTACAAACCCACGAAAATGACATGCACAAGCCAAGGAAGTAAAATTAGCAGGCAGTGAGGAATAGAGAGGAATAAAACAGCAAAAATATCAAATTAAATTGCCATGTGACGTTTCAGTCTGGATATTTCACTCTGGCACCTCTGTCCAAAAACTATTTTATTTTTCTTCTAATATATGTTTGTAGTCTGCCAAAATCAAACAAACGGTAACTTCAACCTTTTTCTCTTTCACTGAAGACTATAAATTCTTCAGCATTATAAAGCTATGTGAATTCGCTGGGGCTAAATAGAACAAGAAGAAGAAGAAGCTGTTGTACACTCGTGCTGTCAATAAAGATTATTGAATCCAAGATGGCGGCGCCCTTGGAGCAGTCGTGATGCAGAAAACAAGTCATTTATGTAGGTTTTAAATGAGAAATATATGATTTTGGACAAGAATGGTAGATTATATATTCCTGTGACTAGAACACGGAAACAAAGGAATCTGAGATAAGACGGTAAGTTATCTAATTCGTATATTTTATAAATATTTCACACCGTTTCGGTTTTCTTTCCTCTCACATTTAAACCAGATTATAAACAGAATGAAAAACCAAACGACATTCCAGTTAAGTGGCAAAAATATGGAAACTGGTCGAGTTAGCCCTATCTAAGTGATAGAAAATGAATTGCAGAAAGAACATGTTTGATAATGGTAAATGTGATGACCCTGGAACAGAAAAACCTTCAAAAATAAAAACAATATTTCAGACTGAAAGTAGTGGCAAAGCCAGAAACATGTTCTTTTATGTCAAAAAATAAATGGAAAACGTTTTTATGATTGATAAGCACCTGCGGTACTGAACATAATTAATCCAGGGTAGATGTTGTGAGATTTAAATGGTCTTGTGCCATAGTAGCACTGAGAGTTTGACCGTAATGAAAGCTTATGTTGCAGCATTGTACATCTTTGGGATTTGCAGTGTTTTGATTCGTCTGTCCATAAATAAGTCCCATGATAGAGAATGATGATTTTCTATTAGCTCTAGTTTTTCGATCATAACATCACGCAGACAAACATCATCTGACTGATCTTCCTATTGGCATCAAAAGTGGAGTTTTCATCCTTTGGCTTCCGTTTTAAATCCTAAACTTCAGACGTAAGAGTACTGTTATTTGAAACTAAGCCAACATAGTTGGGACAGAAAGAACAAAAGCAGTACCATGTGTAAGAATACACAACAGAGACGAGAGGAAAAACTGTAAAATTTAAATAAACTGAACATTTCAGTATGAATCAAAAGTTAAACAAAAAGTGTGTTGAAAGGGCAGGCGAGAAAAAAAAATCAGTGAAAAGATCAGGCTATTGTTTACTAGCAACTGATTTGAAAACTTAGGTATGAAACTCTGCCCAGAGGGTCAGTTTTCCTTATAGTTAAAAAAAAATCCCTTTGTTATTTCATCATGGATGTCACTCTGTAAACTACTGCAGTGTTTATTTGCTGGTCCTTTATCATGCCTGAGAAAGAAAAAAACAAAATTCATGTTTTTTAATTTGAATTTCTGTCTTTGTAGAGTTTATGTTATGAGATCATTGTAGAAAACTGTCTGGAAATAATCTTATTGGCTACATACAAATGAAGTACTTAAGTAAAATTATTTTCATGGTAGAATCTCTTGGGAAATATTAAAATACCTATTTTACTGACATTTTCATTGGTTGTGTATTTGATTGATTAACAGGAAGCGCAGATTCTTTCCCGTTAGTCTTGTGTCTGTTTGTTACACTGTGATGTTTTGAGAAAAGCAAATAATGATTCATTCTAAAATAATTAAAATATTATGGCATTGGTTTTTCAGGATGTTTAGTAGCATCCTGAAACACATTGTGAATTGTCATGTACGTTTGGTCTTTAACATGAGTTATTTTACTGTGATGATGAAAAAACAGTGGAAATATAGCAACAACAACAACAACAAAAACCCAGCTTAAAATAATTTAACGTTTCTGTTAATTTGATAGATATAAAAATAACTTTTACTTATGCCTCCTAAAAGACATAATACACATAAAGTCTGTGCTCTATAAGGGAATGAAACATGGTATTAAGGAACAGATGAATACGGTACAAAAAGATGTTAGCGGCTGTCAAGAAGCCATTATGATGATCTGGCACCAACATGTACTGATAATCTGAGAGTTTGCAGAAGTTTTCAGTCCCTCTTCTCTGGAGACTCCCGAATGGATGTGCCCAGTCACCATAGAAACATCATCTCCATCTCTCGCTCCAGCCCACTCACTCAGAGATGTGCCCAGGCTCGAGTGCTCGGCTCTCCCAGCTGCAGTTTGACACTGCAGTGCTGTTTGCTGTGATGTTGAGCTAATACTCCAGGGAGTTTTAGTGGGAGGAGAAAAAAACCCCATTCCCACCAGCAGGTGTTTGGAGGGTACTTTTTAATGCTCATCTGGTTGAAAAAAACGAGTTTTAACCACAGGAGAGTTGTCCTCCCTTCAGGCTGGTCAGATTCCATTTATATAACATCTGAGTGAAAGCAACATCTGGCCTGTCAACAGTCTAAAAAAATAATGTAATTTCAGGGATTTGTTGACTCGTAGCTCTCTTTTGTTGTAGTCATATATTCCCATAACAGAATAGAATCACCTTCTCCTCCCCAGCTTCAGATAATCAGTCGTAATTCTTGTATATGTATCTCATTTACATCTTTATCTCAGCTTGTTGTCAGGGAGTGTTGATTGTCCGCAGTTCTAAAGGTCTTGCCGTCTGAGATCCAGGCGTCTCTGCTATGAGATTATTTCCTCCACGGGTCAGGTTAGCAGCACTAGTGAAGTTCAGTGGAGGAGGAGGAGGAAGGTACTGACATTGTTGTGGGTTGCCTTAGAAACCATGTTTTTGTTCATATCTGACCGATATGGTTGTAGAAGAAATCAAGTTCATATCAAACAGGGGTTTGAACTTGTAGTTGGCATTAGGACCTATTTAAATGGTATCATTTAAAAACCTAGTCTGGGTTAAAATCTAAAATCTAGGTTTTAGCCAGGCCCAGCTAATTTCTTTGGAAAAAATGTATTTCTTTTTTTAGACAAAATGTCAACCAAAGTGCTGTACATCGACAGCAATAACATGAAAAGCCTACTAAATTCACTGAAAGTTACACAACACTGGGAGAATTATGCACACATTTAGTGTAAAAAAAAGATATAAAAAACGGCAAAGTTAACTTAAAAGACATAAAAGCATTGTCTCAAGAATTAGAAAATAAAAAATCTGAGTTTCAGTAAGAGAAAAGGCTTCTGGCTTGTGACCTTGCTTTTTGGCCTGTATTCTCTTAAGAGAATACTGAATGTTGTTGTTGCTTGTAGAACACAGCCATCCATTAAGCTGTGGAAAAAACATTATCCATCCTTTTCCAGATTGATGTTAAGAAGGTGCAATGTGAGTTTTAGGTGATCCTTTGTAACCTTTTTCCAAACTGTGGCTTTAGCAGAAGGATGCAAATGTCAGGTATCCCATAAAAGGATGTCTGAATTTCATTTTAAATTAGGCAGCAAGAAAACTGAAAGCTGAAATCAAAACAATAGCTGCCTTGGCAAAATATTAGTTCAAAGGTGTAACTATGTAATTGTAACACTTAAGTTAAAATTATTATTTTTTTCTTCCAATTTTATTTCTTTGGTTTTAATTGAGTTTTATAAACGTGACATTTTAAACTAATTTGTCATTGAATCCCATTTAGTTCTGAATTTTAACTGGATTGTGTATGATATTTTGGATTTCATTTGACTTAAATGGAAAACTGTCATTCAGTCGTCTGATCAGTCTTTATGAAGAACAGCCTGTCCAGGTCGCCGCAGTGACGCAGAGCCGCAATCACATCACAGCAAATAAACCTCACATTTCACTAAAAAACAAAAAAAGAAAACCCACGCTGTTGTGTGACTGACATGGTGTGAAAACCGCCAACTGTTACACAACAGCAGCAGCGTTGGAAAAAAACAATCCTGAGGAGAAATGAGGAGGAGAGCTGTCAGTCTTCTCAAAGCAAGAGCAAACCCATCATCTGCTCCTCAAGCCTGTAGATTTAAATAATATTAAAGTAAATCTGATTTGAGATGAAGGAATTTTTTACTTCTATGCCATGCAGCTATGTTTGTGTTTTTTGGCATTTTTTGCCTTCTTTACTTCTAAAATTCTACTTTTTCCTCCTAAATATAAATGATTACAGATGCAACTATCAGGTTTTTACTTTTCTTTTCAGTAGCTATAACACATAAAGAGTTATTTGTGCAAACCCTGCTTTAGTCTTAACTATTAAATGCACAAGAATTTGCCAGTAAAAGAGAGAAGAGGGCTGCGGGCGTTTTCACAGAGCCAGTATTTGTGAATTTCACAGAACAAGATGGGCTTACAAGGTTAGTCCTGTTTACGCATCAAAGCAAAAATTCATGGGCTTTATCTGATAAACTCAAAGCAAAGAGCATCAAAGAACATGCTTGCCAAGTCATTTACATAATGTAAAAAAGTTTTTATTTTTCATATATTTTATAAACAGGGAAAAAAAAGTGTTTTCATATTTTTTCTCTTTTTTTGGCTCACCAACTACCAGTCAGAGCCAATCAGGGGAAAAGTGTGAGAGTGAAGAGTGCTTCATTATGAGTGACAACTGACATGGAAACTGCAAGCTAATATGAAATATTTCCAACTTAACACCTACAGACATGAGCAGGAGTGGAAATACCTGCGTTTATTTTGCTTTCAAAAAATAAAGAGTCATGGTTCGACTACGTCCTTCTCTCCTTCCTTCCGTCCTTCCTTCTTTACTTGCTTACCATGAACACAGGGAAGGGACTTAATCAATACGAGCTTACTGGGAACTATCAATTGGTCATAAAAACAGTTTTTTTTATGTTGATTACTTTTTTCAATAATTACCATCCATCCATTTTCTGCACAGCCTTGGCCCTAGTGGGGTGGGGAGGGGTACTAGTGTCTATCTCCAGCTAACGTTTCAGGCGAGAGGCGGAGTACAGGTCGCGAGGCTGTCGCAGGGCAACACAGAGACAGACAGGACAAACAACCATACACACACTCACACCTAGGGAGGATTTAGAAAGACTAATTAACCTGACAGTCATGTTTTTGGACTGTGGGAGGAAGCCAGAGTACCCGGAGAGAACCCACTCATGCACAGGGAGAACATGCAAACTCCGTGCAGAAAGACCCCGGGCCTTCTTGTTTTTTCTAACAAACTGTAAATTTTATTTATCTATTAGTTTATATTAGGTTGTTTCTATTATTAGGATCTATTAGTTTTGTACCTGTCCTGAGTATTATACCTGCACATAAGTAGTTGGCTCAACACTCTTCAGTAGTATCAGGTTTCATTACAGGCAACACTAACGACATGTCTGCCAGCTGACCTCTTGTTCTCTGTCTTTTCTTTCCTCATTTTTCTGAAGGCAGGATCATGCAGGCGTCCTTGAGGAGGCTGACTTCTGTTCCTCTGTGTGCAGTCCAGCCTCGTCGAAGCAGGGCTGCTCTGTGGAGCTCGGCGCTCCGCTTCCTGTCCCCCAGCATCCGCACCCTGTTCAGTGAGTCGGGTGTTTGGGAAAAGGACTATCGAACCGAGACCAGGCGGAAAGTAGAAGAATGGTGGCACTCGCGGATTATGGAGCAGTGGCGGAAGGATACTCTGAACGCAGTAAGTGTGTAAATATGTTTTATTTATCCTGTTGAAAACCGGACACAATTTCACAATTTGTCACATTATAACCACAAACTTTGTTGTTGTTTTATGTGATTGAAGTAAAAGAAAAATGGGCCATTTCACATTTTTAAAAGTAAAAATCTAAAAATTGTGGTGTGCTTTTGCATTTTGCCCACTTTACTCAATTTTTAAATGTGTGAATACAATTGCCTAAGGAATTTGGTCATATCAGCATAAATCCAACTGTTCCATGAAGGCCTCAAAGCATTAAACAGAGTTGTAGGGAAGATGTTTATGGTGACTTTGGAGGAGCTGCAGAGATTCACAGCTCTACTGACAGTTGTTAGTTGTACACTTCAGAGTTTGCAGAAAAAGGTATTTTTTTCTGCAAACTTGTTCTTCCTTGTTATTCTAAACTTCATGAACAATGAACACATTTCCAAAACTTAAAATTAGGTCTTTAGAACCTATTTTTGTCATCAACTAAGAAAATATCTGAAACAAAATATGTTTCATTTGCAATGTGAAACATGTATATATTTGCTGTTGTGAGACAAAACATCAACTGTTTGGGGAAAGTGACAAAAACAAGAGATTTCTTTCACTTTGTGATTCTGGCAGAAGAATGAAATGTTGGGTGCATCCTGGCTGGGAGGCTTGTGAACAGGTTTTTGTCATATTGTTGCCAAATTAGAACAAAATAACATTTGCTTTCCTGAACAAATTGTACAGATAAACGATCATGTCTGTTCATGTAAACCTTGATTTTTAGTCATTATTTTAACAAGAATATCAGTGGAATAATTCCCTCTGAATCAAGTGACCAGCAGCCCCGACCCTATTGTTTAGTACTAATCAAAAATAATTATTATTGTCGATTTGGTAAGCTTTAGTTTGCATTGAAACAACACTTTTAAAAAGTAATTTATAGTTTAATCAGTTTGAGGTTCTATTTCACTAAAAGTTGTTGGGGAAAAAAGTCTCCTTTTGAACAGTGGACAGAAATCTTTCTTGTAAAATGGCACTGACTTTATTTTTGCAGTCCTTTTCTGTGATGAGACAATGTGCTTTGGGCCTATTTCTGCTAAAGTACCCACAGATCCTGTGAACTGTGTTTTGACAGTCTGCTCTAGAGCTGATTTTGCAAGAGAGCAAATGCAGAATAAACTGAAAGTACTCATTTTTATTTGCCATAGAAAAAGTTGATTTAATTTTGAAAAATCTCTTAAAGTACTCGTTAAATGCTGTTGCACCTTTTCTTTTTCTGAACACTGTTCAATAAATTTCAGTTCTATGTTAAATTGAATTTTAATATAGTGGCTTTCAAATGAATACAAATCAATCTGTTTAACCACATTATTTTTGATGTTTAATGGCATCACATTTCAAAAATAGACATTCATAGAATGTGTTTGTTATTTTCTTCTTCTTGAGCCTCCCCACTTTCACACCTGTTTGTACAGTGGACCCAACCCTGTTGAATGTCAGACTTTTATCTGAAATTTAAACCACATTAAATAATTTTTACATATCCAGTGATATGGATATCATGCTCAATTCAGCTGGGGAACAGAGAAGGTGTAGAGAGGGAAATATTAAAGAAATGTTGCATTAACCTGGTGACATACATCTTCACACCGCTGACCTATTAATTTCTTTAAGTACCTTTCAGTCTCAATTCATAATTCAGTCTCCTTCAGCTCAAACTGTCTTTGATTATAGTACTTCTGATCCACATGATGTATGTAATACTGCAGGAATTTCCGGTTCTTACTCCTTCATATATATTTTCAGCAAATAAAATAACATCAGACTTATATAGTTCTTTTCAGGACCCTCAAAGAGACATTTTATACATGAAATCGGTCATTCCCATTCATGCACACAGTCACAGAGTATTCTTCAAAGTAGATGATATAATAAGCAATAAAAAATTGCATTACTCATCAAAACATTCACTAGTCTGTTAGTAATTGTACTTTTCAGTTTCACGGTGAGCTTTAGCTTACAACTACATATAAGGACATATAAGATTTGATATGCTAACACTCCCCCCACCAAAATGGTATAAATTCTCAAATTGAATCAAATGATGCTTGAACAAAGTGTTAGTTAAAGAATATACACAGCTTTATTTATCTTTTTTATTTTCAATATGTTTCCTGTAACATATTTGGAGTTTTTTTTTATGTTAATGTCATGTTAAAAGTCTAAATAGTTTTTAGATTGGAAAAACTTTTAGCTGGTTTGTGTACTCTTTTTAAAACCACTGTAAATACACAGATGGTCGCCTCTAAAATGACCTACTTCTTACCAACTATATAAAAAAAGACTGTCACAAACCAAGCTTGTAGCGATCGATAGAGCTTTTTTTTAATGCTGCTGACATTTTGGTCTGCAGTTGAGAAGAAAAGCGCAGATACACTTGACGGTATTAAACATGACGTGGCTTGTGCCTGCTGCTTCACTGGCTTTCTGGGCCATTCAATAGACTCACTCCACAGTTAATGGAAATTGTTTCACCTCATTTTTTTCTGGTAAATGAAAAATCTGATGTGAAAAAGATTTATTTTTTGACCAAATGTAACTATGGCGAGATCTTCTACCTGTTTCCACATTTATGTATTTTATTTTGTTAATTTTTCCCTACTCTCTCTCAGGCGTTTGGGTCCCGCTAGCTCGTTACAGGCTGATTATATATCCTAATGCTCTGAGCGTGTGACTGTCTAGGCAAAGCTGACAGTGATTAAGTGCATTTATGACAGGGCGCTGGCTCTAATTAATTTATTGAAAAATTCATGAGTCAGGTTTCCTGTAATCACGTATAGCTGGGTGGAAGTGGTCCTCGCTGTGCTGCCATAGAAACCGTGTTGTGATTGTAAACCATCCATTATCTGCCACCGTTTAGACACTATAATCAGCCGCTGTGCGAGTCTCATATAGTAATACAGCCAGCGGCCCTCGCTCTGAATATGATGAGTTATTACTGGCATCCTCACCTCAGCCACTTAATGCAGTCTCCTCCACATACAGATCCTTCAAAGGCAGGCTGATGAGGAAAGACCAGCTTTAAAGTCGACTGCTATTGTCTCTGTTTGTTTGTTTTTTTTTCCCCCACAGCATTCCGTTAGGAAGAAGTTTTATGTCCTCTCTATGTTTCCGTACCCATCGGGACGCCTTCACATGGGGCATGTGCGAGTGTACACCATCAGCGACACCATTGGTCACTTCCAGAGAATGAAAGGCCATCAGGTATGTCTGGTTTTGTCCACATGTTTTCACTATTATTACCCCGGTCATCCCTGAAACATGCAAGGCACTCCGAGCAGCCGCAACTGAATGCCAGCCAGAGATATCTCATGTTGTCGGGGCACAAATATTCTGCCTGTGACACACAGAGAGCTGAGAACCAATGTTGATATTTCTTCCTGGTAAAGCTCAGATCTAAGCAACTGGAAATGAAAAAGAAAAAAAACCCTATTTAATTAGTCACAGATTAAACTCTTTCATGAGAAAAGCAGCTTAATTGAAAATTCTGGAGATTTTTTTCATCATTTTTGTCACAAGGTTTATGGTTATTTTCAGATTCAAATTATTTTCAAATAGATCTTGGATGAGGTATTTGCAGTTTAAACCAGATATTTACGTACACTTTATTTAAAGACACAGACTGTTTTTTCCTTATCTGACATTAGTTGGACTAAATGTTTGCTGTTAGAATAACAGAAAAATCATTTTTAAGATTCTTTTGTTTTTGCATTTTCTTCAATTGTTGTTTGAGTTTTTTAGTGCTACACAGTAGGAGAGCAAACTTTGATGCAGTGTGTCTGTGTGTAGGTTGTATTGACTTTTCCTCTACAAACGGCAAATAAAAGCTTTGGGGTTGATTCTTGTGTTGTTATGATTCTACTAAAACTCTATGAAAGGAACTCTTTGTTCAGGCAAAACACAAAACAAATAAATGAATGAAAAGCAACCTCTTCAAATTAATGTCTTGAGTTTGACTCATTAGAAATGAAGAGAAATTCATCTGCTGCTCTTTGGCCGGTCAGTGAAGCCACGGCAGCTCTGATGGCATCTCACTGAAAGAAACAATGAGAGTAAGTGGGTGACTAAGTGAGAAACAGTTAACAGCTCCAATATTTTTTTTAATTTGCTGCTTTAATTCGTTCTTACAATATAAAAGTTGCAGTTAGTTTTGCACAGTCGTGACATAAATTGCAGATGTTGAAAGTATGCATATTCCCATATTTTGAATATTTGCATTTATCAAGGTTCAACATCGATCCAAACCTTATTAAATCATGGCCTAACCATGGTCAGGTTGTGGGTTTGATTCCAGCTCCTTTCTGTTAAATGTTGATGGGCTCTGGACCAACGTTATTCAGCCGCAGGTCTTTTCAACATGCAGTAGTGATATGACTGATAGGAGTTCATCGTGCAACTAGTGGGCTGGCGGTTCAAACACCACTCTGAATACAGTTTAAATTTTATATTTGAAGCTATCATATTGTGTCTTCATGCCTGAAAGTATTTATCTACAGAACATAGTCAATTTGACTTTTTTTTTAGTTTAGCTGAGTTTGAATATTTCTGTAATACAGTTTTACTATTTACAGCTGTTGTTGTCAGATCCAAAAAGAGGAAAGCTCAGCTGTTTTCCTGTTTGTCTACAGCCGCAGGGTGTTAAAACTGAAAGGCAATTTTACTTTTGTGTATACGGGCTTTCCTTTTGGTTTTCAGTAGGTGTGTAAATTAAGGCAGATCCATACTCTTGAGCTAAAGCCCTCTGGTGTCTTAATGACCAGACTAGTTAAGATCAAAGTACTTCAGTCCACAGCTCTCTTTGCTCTCTGTTTGATTCCACTTACCGGCTGCAGTCAATGGAGCTGTGGCCAGCGACTGCAAGGTCAGCTTGGGGGCTGTCTTGCAGGAACACACTTCTGCTTCAATCATTGCTCATCTAAACAACCATTGGTCCTTGCTTTTAGCCAGACAACAAACTGCTATGTAAAAAGCTTTGCTCCTTTGAGATTTTACATCAAATGTGCATTTATCCGTCACCTGCTGAGAGAATCTCCTTTTTCTCTGTGGGATTTCCCTGAAGGAAACTTGGTTTCACTTGATTGCTGGTTGCTCATTGCACAGCACTGCTCTTTCCCTGAGCATCTGTCTAGAAGCAAACACCGTTATGGTGAATGCTCAAAACTCCCGAATGTGTTAATTGAGAAATATACACTCACCTGTTGATATTCTGCTGGGTTTTTGAGGTGATGTCTACCAGTTTTTGATGTTTTGAATATGTTTTGAACTCCTATTATAATGTGATGATAACTGATGATCAAATTTACAACATCTTTTATCTAGCCACTGTTTGCACAGGTATATGTAGTGTAAGAATGCGTTTTCTGGAGATGCACCGATCAGAATTTTGCGGCCAGTTTCTGTTCCCTGGATTTTGAAATGATTTAACCTGCTGAAACCGCAGACATCAATGCCTCATGGCGTGCTGTGTAGTTGCTGCGATAAAATAAAACAGATGTCTCGCTTGATGGAAAATTACTTTTGTCCACTGAAACAAGTGGACACAATAAGAATTGGCGTAGAAATGTTGGCATCTGGAAACGAGTGTGAAGTTGCATTTCAAAGCTAACACAGATGGAATTGAGCTGCGTGGGTGAGAGCTTTTATTTAGTACTGTCGCTCTGCAGTCATAAAACAAGTGTGCCAGCTCTCCTGGAACCCTTATGGTCCAGAAGGCTGCAAGTTTACAGTATGTTTCCTGTCCTGGTTGGATCTGTGTCATCCAATATTACAGTAGATCTAATTGTGATCAAAATTAAGGTCGGGATAGGCTTTACTCTTTAAGTGTAATATGATCCATAAAGGAAAAAAACAAAATTGACAACCTTTTCATAACAGACCTTCATAAATAGAGCCTCACTTCAGCTATTTATGCTAAATAAGCAGACCTGCATTGTATCACCATAATGATGCTCTCATCATTTTAGTATGTGTGTTTTTTTATTATTATCATAGACTATCCTTGGCATGTGCTCTGCTCGTATTTCCCCGGAGCTTAGTGAGCCGACAGCCTCTCAGCCTTATACCATCCACCACTCGGCTTTACAAATGAGGGCCCAGCAGTTACCAAGGATACCAATTCATCTGAAACGGCAGACCCGTTAGAGTCCCCGCAATGATCCTCTCCAGCCTTCGACTCATTGTCACTCTCCTTCTCCTCCACTTTACTCGCTCCTTCCAGTCATGCGCTTTCATCTCATTTTTCTCTCAGTGAGCAGAAAATACAGCCGAAAGGCTTGAGAAATGAGTGAAAGAGACTTCCTAAGTGTGTGTGTCAAAGAGCGAGACAAAAGCACGGATGTGTAGACGGAGCACTTGTGGACAGGGAAAACATAAATTTGGAGGGCAGGGGGCTTTTGGGTAAGCAAAAGACAACATTTTTGTAAGTGATGTCTTCAGTCGAACTGGAATAACACAAAAAAAAACCATAGATAAAAGATAAATTACTATGGAAGGACAGGAATATAAAATAAGGTTGTAAAATGCGACCAAAATTTAGCTTTAAAAAATATATAAAATGTCCGTCAATCTGTTATTCTATACAGTTGTGCCTTCTACTATTTTGGCTTGGTGAGTCTTGCTGAGACTCCAGAAGAGGTAGTCGCTGATGTAAACTCTGAAAACGTGATTTCTGCTGAGCCTATCCATATGATGGCCACTGGCAGTGTGTGAAAGCATGTCATTGTCTACAGCAGAAACGATTGTACTTTAGCTGAACTCCATTTTTAGTGACTCAGATTGCAGTAGGATCATTAACAACTTTAATAATCTTGTTTTCATGGAGTTCAGTAATGCTGTGATTTTTTTCTTTGTTGGATGAAGTGCAAAGGACTAAATACACATCCTTGAAGAACACCATTGTTCAATTTGATGAAGCCTGAAGATTTCCTGCCAGCTTCAATTGAGTTTTTTCTTTCTCTTTGGAGGTCTGAAAACCTCTTATGTGATAAGCTGCGTTGGCTATGATTGTGTTTAAGTATTATTGAACGCTAAAAGAGAACAAACAGGGTTCTAGCTGTTCTTTGTCTTCAGGTGAAAAATGATTGTGTTCAGGGTATGTTTGAGATGATGTGTGGAGAGGGATGCAGCACCGCTCAGCCAAACACGGGGGGCTTGTGGGTGGGTTGTGGCTTTCATTCTTCTGTCTTGGTAGGGTTTGTTTGGCAGATCTTCCATGCACTCCAATATAAAACTTAGCTGTTTTCTATTGGAGTGGAGAGGTTGGAGCCATAAGCAAACTGTGGGATTTCCAGAGAAGACGGCAGGCTGGCTTTGAATGTGTCCTATTGTTGCTTAGAGCATGTTTTATCACAAAGGTCAGCCTCACAGGCTTTAGTCATTGAGACAGTTTTCTAAAGATTTTCTATCTATGGGGAGTTTTTGCAAAGTTTAACCTGAGTGTAATAAAAGCTTATTGGGGAAAAAATATTTGATACATAAAATACAGGTATAAAATCTTGTAACATTGATATTGATTTCAGTTGGTTTATGTAGACTGACGTGTGATTGATTCTTTAACTAATTATTTACCCAACAGCGACAATTAATACACAGTTGAATTCCCAGGTGCTAAATCCGATGGGTTGGGACGCTTTTGGGCTTCCTGCCGAGAACGCAGCCATAGAGCGAGGTCTCGATCCCGAAGAGTGGACAAAAAGGTATGTACATTTAAAACGAAATGTGTAAATGTCTGTTTTTCATATGTAACTTCTTCCTCTGCTGCTTTTCTGTTCAGTAACATCGAGTCCATGAGGGAGCAGCTGGATAGCCTTGGGCTCTGCTTCAACTGGGACAGAGTAAGTAGGAGATAGGAGAGGATCGGCCAGGATGTTACAAAAGACCGAGTCGTGTTTGCTCTTTCCATGTTCATGTTCCATTTACACACATAATGAAGAGGGAACTTGAAAAAGCGTTCAAGTACTTTTTCACATTACAACCACAAACCTTTATGCATTTGTATTACATATTTATGTAACTTTGGAGATGCTGCTGAGATCCACAGCTCAAAATTGAGTAAGCAAAAAATGAAACGTAGTGCAAAAGGAACAAGACAACTGAGTAGAAATCCTTTCAGTAGCATAGGAAGCTGATGGAATAGGCAGGACTTTTAAGACCCAAAGAAATCCTGAAATGTGACTGCTGCTTCTGTGATTAGAGGGAAAAGGAAAGTAGCTCTCTGCTGACTTCCACTTTGCACTGCACACCTGATTTTTAGCTTTCATCAACAGGAAATCACCACTTGTCTCCCAGACTACTACAAGTGGACACAGTATCTGTTCATCAAGCTCTTCGAAGCTGGACTGGCATATCAAAAAGAGGTAGGAATGTTTTCTTCAGAGAGAAATGACAAAACCAGTGGAGTTGTCTCTTTTTTTGACCTGAAAAACAGAAGCCTTTCTATTATTGAGGCAGAAATCAGGCATCTTCATTTCCTTTTAACCGTGTGGGTTGTGATCTGACTGTGTGTGCTTGTTTTTGTCTGGTATTCAGGCCGTGGTGAACTGGGACCCCGTTGATCAGACAGTGCTGGCAGATGAGCAGGTGGATGAAAGTGGTCGATCCTGGAGGTCTGGCGCTCTGGTGGAGCAGAAGCTACTGACACAGTGGTTCATCAAGACTACAAACTATGCTAAGGTTCGACTGGTTCATGTGCGAGAGCCATATTTGTAAGGTGTGTGTTTGTGTGTAAAAACGAGCAGCGGAGCCCTCTGATAACAATCATGGCTGACACTTCAGTAGCAGCAGCTGCTGCCCTGCCTCCCTGCTTCTGTAATCAGACCCTTGGAGACCATCATCTTTAGCCTGGCCTCTCTGTTCAAAGGGGTAGATACAGGAGCAGACCTGGGGTTGGTCTGGCTGGCTGATGAAACCTAACCTTCCTGCACAGGGGTGAGCAGGCCTGCTACAGGGAGCGAAAACTCCCTCTGGACCGAAACAGGCACAGGCAACACTGGTTAATGTGTTTTACATGCAGCACATGCATTTACTCTGTGAGGCATTATGTGCAGCAGAAGCCACATTAATTGAAATCAGGGGGAGTCGACATTTGACCCCACAATATCTGGTGCATTTGCAAGAGTAAAAGAAACTGTTAAATATTTAGTATTTCACTTATAAATAAAGAGAAATAGAGTGGAAATTTTTGTATTTTATGACTCAAGAGGTAGGTTTTAAATCTGATGCGTCACAAAAACTGATGATGCATTAAAGTCCATGTTGTGGCTAATTATTCACCAAAATGTCCTCTACCTGACTAAGAACTGTAATAGGAAAAATAAATCATGTTTTGCATATTTTTCATAAATAATAAAGGTCATATCAACTTATCAAACTGGCATGTAAAAAGGTAAAATCATCAAATTGGTTGAATGATTGATGAAGTTATTTAAGATGTAATGCATTATGCAAAAAGAGACATTTTCTGTCCCTAATGGCTTCAATGGGTTTAAAGTTAAGGGTTAAACATTCCCCTGCATTGCAATTGGCCAATCAATTTGGATTGTTTTACCTAGGTTCACAAAAATCTACTAAAAAAATCACCTGAAATCAACATCAATCAAAAGTGACTTCCTCTACAACCTTGATTTCTTTTTTTCTTTTTTAAGATGATTAGAAAATTCTTAGAAAATTGTGTTGTAGTGACAAAGAACAGCCAAGAAGCAGAACTCAAAGGTTCCCCAACAATATATCCCAATCTACAAGAAAGATTCACGTTGAGTCTTTATACGCTTTGTGGTTTCATAACATATTTCACTTATTTAGACTGTAATGTTACTGTAGTTTAAATTACAAAATAAATATTTAGCCTTGTAGGGGCGAGAAGTTATTAAGAGTGACTCCACTTTGACACATTTTGCCCAGAAACTTAAACATCATCCAGTACTTAGTCTATTACATTAAACCTTAGTAAAATACAATTAACTTTGTGGTTGTAACATGACAAAGTGTGAAGCAGTTCAAGGGTTTACAAGTATTTTTATATATTTTTTTCAATTCACGATAGCCATTAGTAAATCAATTTTACTCATTTTGGATTTATTGCCTGCCAAGTTTTTCATTTCAGATTAATCTAAAGACATTTCGTCCACCATCAGTTTTTATCCGATTGGCTTAGTCGAAGTTGGCCGTGTGCGACCGTGTCAGAAGAGCGAGTGGAGGTGGAAGCAGCCTACTGTGACAATGTGTTCCTGCATTTCTAATTTTCTCTGACGAGCAGAGAAGTGGGAAGGAAGGAACAGGGAGGTGTTAAGGGAAAGAAGTGAGAAAGACAGATGGAGATGAAAGGAAGGAGCATGTCGAGCAGCAGCGTGCCAAATGAAAAGTGATGTAATTGGACTGCGAGTTTCCTGCGTTTCGTCTGCTCGGCCCTGCACGTGTTCGGGTCCGTTAGACAACATTAACCTCAGACAATGTTCAGTCAGTTTAGCCATCAAGTTGCGGCACGTACAATGGATCTGTTAATAATGAAAAAATAATGTGCAGCGTGCAGGATGCTAAATTATCAGGTGGCTGCAGGAGAGTTTTTCAATTTCATGCATAATCACACTTTGTAGGCAGAGAAATTCTGGACAGTGAGAGTGATTCTCCATTTTTATAGTTCTCTGACAGTATTCATTAAAGGCAAGCTCGTTCAAGTTTCTGAAAATGCTTTGTCATTTCAGTAAATTGCCCAGAAGCAACTTGAGTTTTGTTCTACAATGTATTGTATTCTTCTCTGAATGACTTTTTCTCTCTCTGAGATATAGAGTAATACTTAGTTTTTGCCATACCATGTTTTTTTTTCTCTCACAGTTTTCTTAGTTCCCATAGCAACGCCTGTCCTTGTTGCACATGTTACAGTTATTTGTGATTCTGTGGCAAATCAGTACTTTTGAGTCGAGGAAAGTAAAAACAGTTGTTCCCTCTCACTGGAAATCCATCTTTGCTTGTCCGTCATGCCTCCTGGAGTTTATTTTTCATTTCTGGTAACGTTATTTAATAACTACCAGGGTTTTCACTGATGACTCGCCGATTCAGGTTTATTATATTTATAGTGCCTTACAAACGTATTGTCCTTCAACTTTTCAAAGCAATATTTTTAATGCTTCGTCCACAAACGCCAATGTATTCCATTGCTTGAAGCGTCTAATAGAGCTCTACTGCAAATCTAACAAGACATGACCACCCACATAACCTGACAGTGGGAACTCTTCAGGAGCCGCAGAGACCCACAGCTCAGGTTGGACAGTCCGTCAACAATTTCCATGGTGACCGTTGGTGGTGGCAGCATCAGGTTGTGGGGATGATTTTGAGTTGATAGAAAGATCAATGGATTAGCCTGTTAGGACAGATGTTCACCTTCCAGCGGAGCAATGACGCTAAATGGAGCTACAATGAAATTATTTGGATCACAGTATATTGATGGGTTGGAATGGCTCAGTCAAAGTCCAGATCTAAATCCAAAACAGCATTAGCAGCAAAACCTGAAAATATATGTTCACAGGTTCCCCCCATATGACTGATTTTCTGATTTTGCCAGCAGAAATGGGCAGAAATTTCAGTCTGCAGACGTACACAGAGACGGATCCCAGAATACGTGCAGCTTTGAATGCATGCTTGTGGTCTAAATGTCAGTGCATGCCGCACTTTTCAGATTACTTGTAATGTGAGAAGACATAGCATGTCTCTGTTTTCCCAATCTGGAGCAATCATCGCCGTTCGATTCTGCGCTCGTGCCCACTGAGGACCCCAGCCAGTGTTTATGTTTGTATCAATAACTCTGTGATGAGGCAGCACACACCGAGAAGCTCCAGGAGCGGGACTGTAGGTAATGGATTGTGACAGACTGAAAGGGAAATAGAGAATTATAACATCTCTCTCCACTGACCAGCTGCGGCTTTTTGGCCCAAGCCTCGTTCATATGCATAGATCCATTTAATCATGCAGAGTAACTGTTGGGATGTGTGGGGGAAAGTGGGCAGTGTGCTCGATCCCACAGAGTTCGTTCATTTCCAGGAAAGTAGAGGCAGTGGAAGTCAGAATTTTTTAAAATCCCCTTCTGTCCAGCTGTGGTGACGTGGCAGGCTTGTGCCGCTTCGTCCAATTAATTTTTCAATGCTTTGAAAGAGGCCACACTAAACCATAGTCATGTACTTCTGAGAATATCGCCTTGCCACAGCGAGGTGGAAAATTTGCTGCTTTCACAGTTGTCCAAAGTTGAAAACATGTTTGTCTTCTGTTTTTTTTTTTTTTTTTTTCAGCCTCTCCTGGATGCTCTGGAAGACCTTCCCGAGTGGTACGGGGTTAAAGCCATGCAGGCAAACTGGATTGGAAAGTGCACTGGATGCTACTTTGATTTTAAACTCAAGGTGAAACTCATAATTCTCACCATCTTTTAGCTTATGTTTCCACACCAGGGGGTTTTGCCATCACTGTTTTAATCTCTCCATCTATTTTCTGTCTTATTCCCCAAATTGATTGCTCATTTTAAGCTTTGTCTTTGGCTCCTTTGTTTACTCATGTATTTGACTGAAAATGCATTAAAAAAGGCGTCAGAATGATGGCTTTATTATTTGCTTTCAACAGCTACACACATTTATGAGTGGCAATTTTCCCAAACAGATAATGTCACAAATTATCTTAAATTTGTGAAAGCCATATATGCCGTTCTTCGTAAAGATGTGATTTCAAGCTGAGTGGAAACAATAAACCCACTGAGAGGCCTCTGATTGTCAAAGCATGTTATTCAAAAATGTGTTACTTAAGCCTGTTTCTTTACTTTAGGAGAAATTAAGAAAATTGACAATTAGTTTTTCTATCCGTGTGTGTAAGGATTTCTGAGGTAGGATGAATAATTAACGCTGCATTATTAAACTGACTGGATGACTGATTTTAAATCATCCTACACAAAAACTCCATTGTGCATCAGCTCTCTAGGGAGCCAAGCATATTTATTAGTACTTATTGAACCTGATATCTTCTGATAATCAATTTGTGTTATTTTTTGATAACATTAACAAGATTGTGCTTCATACAATCTCAGTGTGTGCAATATTAATGACTCCAAAGACTTGTTGGAATGCTGTAATTGTTGGTTATGAGTTCCATCATTTTGTGCCAATGCAATATCCGTCCTGTTGAATTGTGGTAGATACTTCCCACCTGACACGGATTACAGTAATAAAGATTAGAGAGGGGGTTGAAGACACACATGAGAATAACAGCAGTGAGGAAAATCTGAGTTTGTTACAATATTGTTGCACCAATATTCATCAGTGATGTTGCAATTACATTTTCACACAGCCCTATTAGACAAATGTTTACCTTTTGTAGTGCACTGTGATCTCAGTCTCATTACCACTGCCCACCCTCTTCTGTCAGGGTGGGACGTGGTAAATGTGTAAAATGTTTTTCATTAAAAGGTTGAGTAAAGAAAAAAATCTCACAACTTCCTTTAGTCAACCAGTTTATGTACAGTTTGGAGGCGCGTGCTTCTCCATAGCTCTTCAAAGCTGTATTCCACCAGGAGTCCATTTGACGTCGATCTCATGTTGGCACTGTATTTATTGAGGTCTTGATCATAAGTTGCTTTCAGCTGTATGGTGAGATCCTTGGTGCCTCCTTCCTACAGCCACCATGACTTGTCCTGCTTTGTATTATCACATGATCAATCCATACCAGAGCCTGCAGGCCACATTTTAAAGATAGGTATCCACCAATATTACCAGAATCCTCCAACCTGAACCCAGTCTCCATGATAGTGGACAGCATAGATTTCCTCCCAAAAAGTCATATGGATGCTCAAAACGGTCTGTTTCGTCACGTGTGACGAGGAGTGCACTATGTTCTAGATTCACCCCAGAAAACTTCTCTAAGGTCTTACAGAGATCATCAATACTCTAGTTGAATGTTGTGGTTCAGTCTAATGGGAGATGATTAAATGTTATAAATTAGAAGTATCTAAAAATAAGAACAAGAGGTGGTGATTGAATCACTGATATTAAGTGACTTATAAAACTTTATTTTCTCTCCAAGTTGTGACTGGTATAATTATTTCAGCTGTATTGTAGAACAAACCAAAGTCAAGTTAGAAAATCAGCAGGGGGTGGAAGGTTCCCAAATATTACTTTGCAGATCTTATTTACTCCTATTTATTCTTACTTTGCAGGTCAACGGTAAGGAGACAGGCGAGACCCTGTCAGCTTACAGCTCTGCCCCAGAGATGGTGTATGGAGCAGCTTACCTGGCCATCCTGCCCTCCCACAGGCTGCTGCATGGCAGCAGCTCAGTCCGCTCGCTCCTACAACAAGCATTAAAGCCAGGGCGAGGTTAGTCCGACCCCAAACATTCATTAGATGTAATGTGGGACACCCTTTAGGTTTTTTTTGTCACTATTTGCACGTTGAGGCACTTCACTCCAGAACACGAGACAACTCTTGGAAATGTTCAAGTCTGTTGTTGTCTTGAATAAAAATGTTGATGTTGAACATTAACCATATGTTTGTGGAGCCTCTATGCACTGCTGTGTTAATTAGCATTTTGAAAAGGAGCCGATATTTGAAGCAAGAACGTTATATTCCTCATGCTCCCTGTGTTTTCTACCCAGACTGCCTAACAGAGGTCACTGCTCTCAACCTGTTCACCGGCCAGGAGGTTCCTGTGGTGATCTCCCACAAGGAGGCGTTCGATGACTATCTGGACTCTGTGATCGGTGAGTTCTGGGGCTCGTATTTGCTGCTGGTTGCTAGATGTAGAACCAGCTGTTATTAATCTTTTGAAAAAATTTATATTACTGTAAATTTGTTCCAAGGAAGACAAAAAGCACCAGAGGGTGTTTATGTTGAAGTGAAACCTATATATAGGATTACTCTAGGGCAGTGCTTCTCCTTTTTTCTATTGAAGTCTGTTTTGCGTGACTATTTGTAAAATTTTTGTATATACAGCCATTTATTGATTACTGCACTGCAAAAATAAAAAATCTCACTAAGTATTTTTTTTTGTTGTTTCTAATTTGTGCTCTTGCTGCTCCTGTTGTGACAGGTATTCCAGATGTGAGTGAGGAAGACCTGTCTGTGGCCAGAGCACTGTATCTGAGTTGGACCACGGTGCTGAAAACCCACAAAGACGGAACACAAACTCTGATTAACTCTCAGCAGGTCAGCAGCGATGATGATGATGATGATGATGTCCATAAGAACAGCACTCTAGTTCATTTTGTTTTACTGTTTAGAAAGACAAAAACGTTTATTTATAATTTTTTCGTGATCTCTGTGTAGTTCTCAGACTTCACCAGGGAACTTGCATTGCAGTCCATTACCCAGAAGGCCAGAGAGCAGGGAGTCGGGGGCCATCTTACCAGCTCCAAGCTCAGAGACTGGCTGATATCCAGACAGCGTTACTGGGGCACTCCCATCCCAGTGGTGCACTGTGACTCTTGCGGTGCCGTCGCTGTCCCTGAGGAGGAGTTACCGGTTACTCTGCCGAAGTCTCTCACGGGAAAAGGGGCGTCGCCTTTGGGAGCTGTTCATGATTGGGTCAACTGCAAGTGTCCCAGGTGGGAAAACTGATATTCAGAACACATATTTTTAATCTCCTAAAATGGTCTAAATAACATTTTACTCTATCAGTTGTTCCACTCAACAACCTGATTTTCTCTTTTATATATAAGAGTGGTGACATTCATGATCAACCCAAATCTATGTAACACTCTTTAATATAAAAGATGAGATCAGCTTCAAGTTGACAGAGGTTTTTTCTTTCTTTTTGTTTATTTTGCTGTGTTATTTCACTTAATAAGATAGAGAACAGGCAAAAAGGGGAGAAGTGCATCAGACTATGAGGCTTATTTGATATGCAAATATTGTTTGCTGTCCTCGGCGTTGTGTGAACAGCCTTCATGTGAGCGCCTGATATGCACCAGTCTTAGGCGAAAAGTGGAAGATCCTTCATTTGAAGTGAGTCGCTGGTGAGTAAAGAAGGCAAGATAATTGGTCTAAACCAAAACAAAGGCTGTAGCACCTAAATTAACTTCTCCTATGAAAAAGAGAATCAATATTGGTCTTTTATTCAAACTGTGATATCCAAACATTTTAATATATGTTAGCTGCATATTTATGTTTGACTTAATCTGATCCCAGTCTTATTCTTTCATTCCTTCCAGTGATTACTTAAAATTACTTCTTAAAAATAAATTTACTTTCCCTTTTGAACGGAATAAATCCGCGATCCACTTCAAAGTACCACAATCACATTTTAATATCACAGATTTACTAGACTGTCTAGTTCTGTTGATAAATCATAACTAATACTATTTTACTGTACAATTCATTGAAGTGTGTGGTTCTATCACATAAAAAGGTGAAAAAAATATGTGTGTATGTGTGTTCGCAAGGCTTTGCAGAACAAGAGGCTCCATGAATCAGTAAAATAATACACTTCAGTTTCAGTTACTTTGCAGGTCAATTATCTTTTCTACTTACAAATATCTTTAATAGCTTGTCTGGATAAATTTGATCTGATGCCTTTTCATGTCCTGATGTCTTTACTCAGCAGTAAATCATCCCCTTAAAGAGGTTTTAAATACATTATCATATCATCGCTTTATCCCAAAGTATGGCAGGCATTAGCGCACAGAAGCCCCATTTAGATGCTTGATATTGTTTATGGGAGTCTGTCTTATTTATTTATTTTTTTTACACAACATGAGCGATCGGGGAAATTATGTGGAGTTCTGTGAGTCAGAATTGAATTATGTGTGAACCCTCTCCGGTGACTGTCTCTGCTCTGCATTTCCTGCGTTTCCCCAGGAGACCGGCTCCGACAAAACGAGCCTGCTGTCAGGCGGCTTTACAAGAACACGGGGCGCTGACAGAGAGTCTGCAAATTGTGTGATTAATGCTTTTTGTTCAGACTGGCTTATGCAATGAGTGGCATGTGTGGCAGGGGCCGCATGAGATGATGTCGGAGGTTACATAAGCCAGCTGTGCCTCGAAAGCGGCACACAGAGGGAGAACATGCACACGCATGAGCCCCCTTGCACATAGACATCATTTCACACACACACACACACACACACTCGCGCTTGTTCTCCACTCAGCGACTCAGGGATGTGTTTGGAAATGCACAACGACTACTCCTCTGGCGCCTCCGGAGTCCCTCACTGACATGGGAATTCCTCTCTGAATACGACTAATCACCGTCAGGGCTCCATGTTGATTAAAACAAAGGCCTACTCAGTCGCAGATGGCACAAGTCATCAGATTGTGTTTACTCTAAAGTTGTTAGAATTGCTCCCCATCAGCAATGATTGATGGTAATAATCTGCGAAGATGCCGTTATCTCCCCTCCACCCATCTCCCCCTCAGTTGTTAAGTGTCTGTCGAAATTTGTTCCCTTCACTCATGGACCGTGTCCAATTAAAGTTTGAGTGGGGCACAGACGAGCGGGGTTGGTGAAAGAAGCGGTTTTATCTGTCCTAGAGGAAGTCATTTCCTGCGCGCTCATCTCGTCTCCGACCCTCCGCAGATCTGTAAATTAGCCTGCCAACTGAACCCTGCTTCAGCTTTCGCCTGATTAGGAGAGCGTGCCTGCATGTGTGTGGTGTGTCTGTGTTTGTGAGAGCTTTATGGATCCACAGGTAAACAGAGAGACCACCTGGTCTGCAGAGCCCCAACACATTGGGGTAGACAGGCTCGCAGACACACAACAGATGGCGCTCTGTTTTCTCTGGGAAGAGGAGTTTTATAGAGTGGGCAGCTGTCTCCTTTCCTGCATCTGTTCGAGAGCCTTTTGGCTCTTTTTTGCTCGTACTCTAAAGGCACTCTTTAAATACTTATGGACACACAGATTTAGCTAGCTAGTTTAGGTGTTGGGATCCTCTCAGAGCTTAGAGGACTGTTATCAGCAGACAGAAAGCTTTTCTGTTTGGTATGACTTGGAGAAGTATTTCACACTTTGTCTTGTAACAACATCAAACTTTAATTTATTTAAATGAAACAAAAGATATTAATAGAAACATGGGTTTCAAATTTTTTACAAATAAAAATGAAACGTGCAGTAGTGCTGTAAACTGCTGAGTCAAGTTTCTTTTTGCGTATCTTTCTCCCAGCTTTGCACATCTAGAGACGTTGAGTCTTTTATTTGGAGATTTCTCAAACTCAGTCATATTCAACAAAGTATTTGAGAACATTCTTGACTATATTTAGCTCTGAGCCATAAATGGGACATTCCTACACATGAGTGTGCTTTGATCGAAGCGATTCAGTCTAACTCTGTCTGTATGTTTACAGCCATTGTCCTGCTGGAAAGTGAATCTCTGGGCCAGCCTTAACTCTTTTGTGGCTGAACAATTCTTTTCTAAGATTCTCAGTCATTTGGTTTCATCCATTTCTTTTAAAATTTGACTAGTTTTCCTGTTCTTACTAACTAAAAACATCCCCAAATCATGATTCTGCCATTGCTATGTTTCTCTATGGGGATGATATGTTCAGGGTGATGTACAGCTTTAGTTTCCTTTTGTGGTAGTTTTTCTTTCAACAAGAAAAAAAAAATCTCATTCCGCCACTCTTCCATTAAAACCAGACTTTTTAACAGGTTCTCCCATCTGATCTGTGATTCTCTGCAGCTCCTCCAGAGTAACAGTGGGAGTTTTAGCTGCCTCTCTGATTAATGCTCTCCTTACTCAGTCAGTCAGTTTAGCTGGGTGGCAGTGATGGATAGGCAATTTCTAAAGGCAACTGATTGCACTGGATTTTATATAGGGGTATCACAGTAAAAGGGACTGAACACAAATGTATGTCACAGCTGTCAGATTTTCATTCGCAAATAAAATCAATAAATCTTTAAGTGATGTTTTATGGTTTTAATAAAGTTAAAGGGTATTTAACTTTTTCAAGTATATTTTATCTGTAATGTAGTAATCAATTGGTCTTTAAAATAAGAAAGATCTTTGCAGATCTTTAGTACATTTTTTTTTAGCTTAAGGGACTTTGCCTTTTTTTTTTTTTTTTATTGATGACTGATTCTTTGTTAAACTGCTGAGATTTTTTCCCATAAAACAACACCTGGCTTCCAAACATTAACCTTGCTACACCTTAGCCTTGTTGCCTGGCAACCGTCAGCTCTTACCTCATCATTACATCCTTATTATAGACCGGTGTGGTAGGTGGTCGAGGCGTTTGTGTCTCCCAGTGAGTCTGTTGGCGAATATGTGATTTAAAAGTTTCGCTGTGAGACGGGAAATGTTGGACAGACAGTGACACAGACGGTGCAGGAAGCTGTACCAGCCGCTCCTCGCTCTGTGCTAGAGCTCCGAGCTGTTTTTCTGTTTATCTTTCTGGGACTGTGATTTGAAATCAGCTGAGACTCATTATAAACTAAAAAGGCAGACACGCAGTGTTCCATGAAATGCTTTAGTTCTGAAGCAAAAAAAAAAAAAGAAGAAAGAAAACACCCTTCAGAAGCTCTTCTCTCTGAACGTCTTTATCAGCGTCCTTCCCTGCACTGAGGAAGGGCTGCTGGGTAGATTCACGTTGTCCATCCAAAGTGCTGTTTGGCTTGGACAGAAAGGAGCCACGAGGCGGCATTTCCAACTCAAACACCCAATCAGAACTGAGGCCTGTCCTGTTAGCACAGCCTGTTAGTAGGGGCACAGGAACAGAGCTGTGCTGCCAGTCGGGCTTCAGCCGTGCTGTTCTGCAGAGACGTGACCCTTTCAGCCAGATGGAATCAGTTTTAGAACATTAAACACACAAGTTTGTCTGAGCCCCCAAAACACGGCTCATTCGTTTGCTCTGATTTGTCCAACTAATATTAACTGATGCCCCACTTCTGCCAACTCTCTGTGTTTTTTTCCCCCCTCCCCTGATAGATGCAAGGGCCCTGCCAGGCGGGAGACCGACACCATGGACACGTTTGTGGATTCGGCCTGGTATTATTTCAGATACACAGACCCTCACAACAGGGAGAGGTTTGTGCCATTTCCTCACCCCTAACAAATGAACGTGCATGAGGTCACCATGCATCTGTCTGTTTTGGATATGAATATATTCTCTGTTTTCTCTGCATACACACACACAAGCTTAACTCAAACAAAATATTTTTTATTGTTCAGGGTTCCTCACTTTGTAATGTTTAGAGTTGAAGTATTTTCCAAATTGGGTGCAGAAAAAGAAAATCCCTCCACCAACCGATTATTCGTAATGGTCCATTCATTCATTGGTAACTCATCAATTTATCATTCAACCATTCATTTGTCCATTCATCCACCCATCTATTAGTGGCTGTATCTGAATTCATAGAACCCGATCATTCTGGAAATGTCTGCAATAAAACCAGTGAACTTTAATTTTGATACAGTGAATTCTGGATTAAAAACAGAGCGAAAACTTTGAAACTTAAATTGGCGGAAATACAAAATTCTGACAGAAAACCTATTGAAACACTTTTTGGTGAATTTGATCAATTTCATCATGTAAATTAATATGCATTGTGAACTGTCTTTCAGGTTTTTTTACTTTAAATGTTCACACACTGCATTTACTTTTACCCACAAACTTGAGTTAAAGTTTTGCTTTCTTCCGCCAGAGATTATGGTGCCGCGGCCGTCACCTGCTGGGATGGTGGCGATACCCAGAGCTTAACAAAAGAGATTAATTTCCCATTGCCCTGACCTCGCAGTAAAGCTGCTTTGCAACAGAACGGACTGCTTTCTCTGTTGCTTTAGAGAGCTGGGCAGATTATGGCACAACAGAAAAAGCAATTACACTATTTGTGCATTTCAGTCAGCCCCGCTGAGCCTCTCACGCAGAGAGGAAGGAAGATGAAAAGAAATAAGAGATGTTCAAAGTTTGTGGAAACAGATTAAATTTTTGGGTTATGTGGCACTCTGTGTGTGGCTGAGTATTGCAGTTCGGTTTCCTGCAAGCAAGCTAAATAGTTTCACATTTTGGGAATTTCTTTTTTCATCTGGAGAGACCCTACCAGCCACAGAGGGAAGGTGAGAGTCAGAGAGGTGTGAAGGAGACAAATGACTGGTGTTTAAAAAAAGACACGGTGAGATAGCAGCCTGCCTAAAAGCGTCATTACTGCTGATTATCACTAGAGCCAGGCTAACCGCATGCAGCAGACCTGTCAAGATCCAAGGACACAGTTTGACTCAAATGTTAACATGTTTGCTTCTTTTTCTCTGAGAGAGTGAAGCTAGTTAAACAAACGATGAATCAGGCTGATCCCTGAATGTCTGTGCGTCAGAATCAGCCTGCCCTCTGCAGGACGAGCCTGGGAATGTCTGTGGCCAAGCTCACATGCAAATGCATTGCAATAAATTTATGGACATATTATTATGTCTAGTTTCCTAGACATAATATCCTAGTGAATAATTCAGCAACACTATTCATAAAATAAATGTTTTAGTTAAATCTAAGCATCAAATTCACTCCCCTTCCATTTTTAATGATCCTGCTGCTTGTCGAACTATTAAATTATATAAATATCTTCCATTTAAGTTCATTGGAGATTGTGACCATTCATTTATGCAGAGCTTTCTGATTGTTTCAATTTTATTTTTATCCAGATTTAAGTCCAAACTTTGACTGGGCCATTGTTACACCTGGATTCCTTTCTTCTTTTTGTCATCCTGTTATAGATTAGCTGCTCTCCTCAGGGCCGTGGTATTGTCGTATGACCCGAATAGAGCTTCAGCTGTTGGAAAGGTGGCATTACATTTGACTTCTTGAATACTTTGGTATATACAGAAGAGTTCATGGTCGACATATTCACTGACAGCTGCCTGCGTCCTGTCAAGGCCACACAGGTCCAAGTCATCAGCTCTTCACAGTTGAGACATTTTCCTGTGTGTTTTTTATAAACAAAGATTTCTAGTGAGGTCTAATCAATCTGAGGTGTTTCTGCTGAGGTTTTGGTTATAACTTTGCACATTTGCAATCTGATCCTAGTGTTATCTTACTTGATCATCTACCTCTGGAAAGATTTACAGTTGTCATGAATTTCCATGTGTATGTTATTTCTAACTTTTCGCTCATCGATGGGTAGCAACAGTTATTTCGCTAAAATCGTCGCTCTGGTCTGTCCTTTGCTTTTCTGTTCACAAACACCTGAGTGCTGCACTTCAGCAAACTGCCAATCAATTTCCTTGTTTAGACCTGCTGATTTACATATGATTGGTATAGTAGAGTAGTTGCACAGGACCGCTGATTTCTCTTTTATCGCAACAGAAGATACTTCTAAGACATAATATGTAATGTATTGTTCCTCAGAGTTTGGACTTACAGATGCACACAAATTTGCTGGCACCAATCAAAAAGCAATCTAAATAAAACATTAAAACCATTTGTGAAATGACTTGAAGCTGAAAAAGTTTAGTCGTCACTCATTCTTTATTCAATATCCAAGTCGAACGAGACTCAACGGGCTCACAGAGCGTTGAGTTATTCCCAGCCATGATTGTGTGAAATTTGGAGACTTAATGCTCAAATAAAGGCTTCTCTGTTCCACAAATCAGCAACTCAGCCCCTAAACTAAACTGAGAAAGCTTCAATAAACTCAATGTTTACTTTGTAAACGTTGGGCTGATCTAATTGATCAGAAGAATCCATTTTTTTCTCATCAAACCAATAGATATTCTTCCCTAAACATTGTGGCTTGTTAGCATCCATTGTGTTTATTTTCTGTGGCTTTTTTTGTGTTTTTTGTTAATAGTGGAGCTCTCTTGGGTCTTCTAAGAAGACTGCTGTGTTTTGTAATGGGACGGATGTTGCGATCAGAAAGTGATGTGCCTTGACCTTGGAGTTCAGCTCAAGTGGATTGGGTCCTTGAATTTCTCCCTTCCAAACTGTCTGATCAACCGGGAGTTGCATTTCCTCTTGAGTAAACATCCTGGGAGGTTGGCTACAGTCCCAAGCTGTGTTCACAGGAACATGAAGCTCCTTAGAGGTCCTGTGGAGGTTTTATAGCCTTAACCCTTAACATGTCTCTCAGCTCCTCAGACAGCTTTCCACTTTGCTTTCTGTGGGTTTGATGGACACAACAATCCTGGTGAACCATTTGAAGGCAGCCAACACCAACTCTAAATAGGATTAAAACATGACCTTGACAAAATGATTAATAGTGTCTCTATGGTTACCAGCTAATCTATTTGTTCTGTTTGAACGTATATTTGTAGAAGAAACAAAAAATAATTTTTTCACAATTTTATTTCTTTAAGTGATGAATGTTTACATTAAATAGTTGTTTTTAACTGAATCATTTATTAGAACAAATGAATCACTGTTTTCATAGAGTGGGGGGAAGTAACAAGCAAAGTTGTCTGTAAGTTTTTTTAAGAACCTATGACTGATCATAAGGACATTATTTCAGGATTCTATATATTAATTCAACTTTGTTACTAAAGAATAAACGGACATTCTCTCCGCAGACCTTTTGAGTGTCAGCTAGCCGATCACTGGCTTCCAGTGGACTTATACATCGGCGGGAAGGAGCACGCCGTTATGCACCTGTATTACGCCCGCTTCCTCTGCCATTTCTGCAAGGATCAAGGCCTTGTGACTCACAGGTGGACTGCATTTGCATATCTTCTCCTGGCATGCATGTATATTTAATTTGCACATCAGCTTATGAACTTTCTGCTCCGCAGGGAGCCGTTTTCAAAACTTTTGGTACAAGGTCTGATCAAAGGTCAGACATTTAAACTGGCAGGCAGCGGGCAGTATTTGAAGAAAGAGGAAATCGAGTTCACAGGTACGCTGAGGTCTGCTGAGTGTTTGTTAATGTGATGCATTTTTAATAGATGGGTGAAGAGAGCTTCTGTTTATGGAGTTCAGAAAATAAATCAGAGGTCTTTTTTTTTATCTTTTAGGTTTTCTACATGTTTTTAATAGTAAGCCCTTTTTGTTTAATTGTACTTTCCTGTTCTGATTCCCAATTTAGTGACATTGTAACTTGATTACAAAACAAACAAAATAAGTTACTAAGCTTAAAATATTACATAAATAATTTCACTCAAGGATATTCAGTCTACAGCTTAGAAATTTAATAATCATACAATAATTGGCATGTATGTTCATGTTTCTTAACCTGATTGCATTTTGTCACATTGCAAAACAAATTCCACTTTCTTGTGAGATATTAGCAGTATCTTATCGTTGAGTTGTTAGTTCTCAAACGAGCCTGTAGGGCCTTCATAGAACAGCAACTGGATTTTATTTAGAGGTATCAAAGTTAAGGGGTTTAATACAAATGCAAACCACACATTTTTGCTTTTTTGTTCTTTTTTTAGATTTGAAAACTCTATGTACTTTGTTTGTCAGACATAAAACCACATAAAACATGATAAAATCCAAAATCATTCAAGGGGTCTGAATGCTTTTTCAAAGCATTGTAGTTTTCTTTTATCCAGTATTGCTAAACATGGCACGAGCAAACAATAGATATAAATCCATGACATTTTATGTGTTAACATGATGAGATTGATGTTGCTCTTAAAAATGAGATTCCTGTAATGGCAAGCCTTATGTTCCAGGGAAAGGGCCGGTGGCTCTGAGCGGTGGCGGAGTCGAGGTGACCTTTGAGAAGATGAGCAAGTCAAAACACAACGGGCTGGACCCTCAGGAGGTGGTGCAGCAGTACGGTGTGGACACCGTCCGTCTCTACATCCTTTACGCTGCTCCTCCCGAACAAGACATCCTCTGGAATGTCAAGAGTGAGTCTGGCTGCTACACGGATAAATTAAGTCATCAATAAATTTAAACTAAGAGTCAGGTTATTACATAGTGATTTTATGAGAGTATTTTTTAAAGTAAGTGTCTTTTTTGACAACATAATTGTCAGAATTTCTAGGTTTTTCTTAACCATGAAGTGTCAGAATATTCTTTCTGTTCTCTTGTTTGTGTTCCAGCTGATGCACTTCCAGGGGTTCTGCGTTGGCAGTCTCGACTTTGGCAGCTTGTGACAAAGCTAAGAGGAGCTCGAGAAGTCGGTGATGTCCCGAACCCCTCGCTGCTGAAAAAGAAAGAGCTCGGAGAGGTCAAGAAGATCTGGGGGAACAAGAACTATGCAGTTCAAGAGGTGGGTGTTTTTTAGTGTTGGCTAGCTAATTTTGTTAATAATGTCCGCTAAAGTTTTCCTGTGTTTTAAAAATGAACTTTTAATCACGTCATTAAAAAGTGAGATTGAAGAAGTTCTCACCAGCAGAGGGCAGGAATGAGCTCTTATTTGAATTCCCAATTTTTTTTTACAGAAAGTTATTTATTCAGATTTTCTGTGACATTTAAACTTCAAATTATCTTTTAAAAAAATCTTCAATTTCCAGAGCATCTCAACATTTAAGGAATAAATAGAAAATTATTTTTAGGAGATTTTGTGAAATGCCAAGCAATGTATCAAAGCATCTTTTTTTTTTTTTTTTGTGTTTTTTTTTGCAAACAAATATACAACATTCTAAGATCATAAGTGTATTTTTTTTAAGTTGTATTTAGTCTGGGATATTCTAGTCCATATTTGCTGGTCTGAGGGTTATAACTATTGAAACAGACATGACTCAAGTTAGTCCAACTACTTGAAAAGTAGTGAAAGAATCTTATACTACATTACTAAAATGTAAGGCGATTTCACATAATTGTTTTGTGGAATTGGAGATAAATGCAGAAAGATGCTTTTTTCTGTTTTTGCTTTTGTGTCACATTTAAATAGATCATCAAACTGATTTTAACGTCAGACAACGATGACCTCAGTGATAAAAATACATTTTTTTAAATGGTTATTTCATCATTGCAAGGAAAACAAACATGGTTTAATCATGATTACTGCAGTTTTTGAACAGAATAGTTAATTTTTTATGAGACAGTCCCACGGCTGATGATTGCCTAACAAATCCCTGAAATAGGACCTGTCTGACAACATGAGGTAGGCTTGTAAAAACTTTGTGAAAATCTATTCTGGAGGTTCTGGAGGAAGAAGTTTGGCATGACATTTGGCATAGAAAGTGTAAGCATAGACAGGCTGTTGTTTCTCAGTTACAAAGTATATACATGATCACACCTCAGTAATACATTACTCATCATGTTTCCCGGTCGTGTTGATGAATCTGTCGCAACCTGAAACCCCTAGAGCAAAGAGCAACAGCAGAAGAGGATGGAAATTGATTTTAAATCCACTGTGTCTCCTTTCACACTTTATAAATAGCTCCCCCTCGGCTACCAGGCTGGATCCCCCTCCCTCCTCATGTCGGATTCAGATCTTTTAAAGGACCTCAGGCTGTTTTCTAAAAGGCCTTAAAGCTGAGGCCGTCCTTTGATGCGTCTCACAGAAAAGCCACACTGATCAAGCTTCTTCTCAGGCGTTTCTAAAACGGGTTCTTCTCGCCAGAATAGGAACACTGAGCCTAAAGTTCTTTCATCCATATTACACATCCTGTGTCTGATAATAAAATGAAAAATGCCAATTAATCAGCTTATTGTGTTCATATTTTCAGGTGACAGCTCACTTCACTAAAGACTTTCTGTTCAACGCAGCCCTCTCTCGTCTAATGGGCCTTACCAACACGTTGACTGTGAGCGTGTCCTTCATTATCTTCAACAAATCTGTTTCAGTTACTGTTTAAAACATGCTACGTATCTCACATTTTAGCATGTTTTTCTGGGTAATTAGAGTGCAACAGTTCGAGTCCTACAGCACAGTGTGGAGTTTGAGGAAGCTCTGGCTGCCCTTGTTATAATGACGGCACCCATGGCTCCTCACTTGGCCTCTGAGCTTTGGGCAGGTGAGTGACATTGTTTCTGCTAATTATGGCTCAACCATTTACACACGTGTGGTGGAGTGTGCATTTCAAGAGGAAGAGTTATACATCGGCTATTATGCCATTGCCAGAAAAACAGGGTGCCTATTTTTATTTGACATGTCCATGAGGCCCTTCTGAATTTAAAACATATTTATATAATTAAGATCCCAAAGGGGCTCACTTTAATACAGATGACATTTTAAGATAGTATTGGTTAGAGAAGCTCAAAGTAAAATTTGGTTATTTTGCATTATGTCAGAGGAAGTAACATCTGATAAACACATCTAGCATAGTAATACCTATTGTTATAGCCAGTTTAACACTGTTACAGTGCCACTCACAGTTATTGGCACATTCAGTGAAAGATGTGCAAAAACCTTATATAGATTCATATTGTATTACAGAAGCTTAATCTCACACTAACAATTGTAAAAATAGTCAGCCTTGCAATTTTAGGTTCTCATTCCATTTTTATTTTGTTTTGTGTAGTTTTATTATTCTGGAGGAAAAGGCCCACAGCATCACAGATCCTCCTCTATATTTAACTGTTCTTTTTCATATGTTCGTCCTTTTTGTTTGCTGTTCTGTAACAGAGGACTTTGGAAATGTGTTTACCTTCCCTATCATCCTCTTCACTAGAGGGTTCTGTAGGATCTCATCCAGCTTTGTGGATAGTGGACATTAGAAATGGGTCCAAGTTGAAAACCCAGAGAAACCAGAAGTTAGAAGTTGGCAATTAGAGGTTTTGAGAACCTTGATTACTTAAAAAAAAAAAAAAATCAAGAATAAATCAAGAATTGAAGAAAAGTGTAGTTGCACTTATTTGTTGTGGAAGAGCAATATTTATGTCATGTAATTTTCTTACTGAGAGATTGTTTTTCTCACTGAGTAGCTGTATTTAAGTTAAAGGCAGGATTGTTCCATCTATGGAGATTACACTACAGCAATCATTTCACAAATTTTTACATTGAGAGATGTGTCCATGTCTGTTCAGTACATTTTAACTGGAATCATTTACCTCTCTGTTTAGCAGTTGGTTCAGTTTGACTTTTTGTGGTGAGCGAACAATAGAGAGGAAGATCTAGTGTTACCTTTTGTGCCTCATGTGGAAACTTGGCCGGGCACTAGCCTTCATTGTTGTTGACACACGTAGGTACATAAGCTTTCAACACACTGGAAAAGCACACTGGTCCAGCTGATGGGCAGAGTCTGGAAAACCTGACAGATGATGGCTGGAAGGAAGGAGTGTGTGTTCAGTTTTGTTTGTGCTCACGCATTTCAGTTCCAAAAACAGTTCATAAACGGGACAGAACAACACGACCTCTGCTGCACTCAGCTGTGCTGGGCCTTTCACTCTGGGTGGCTTGTGTAATTTTACACAAACACACACCGTTCAGGATGGAGGAAGTACACATCCTTCCTCTGAGTGTGTGCATCATTCTTGCAGAGTGATGCACTGGTTTAGCTGGGAGTCAGGAACACGGGGTGCAACGTTTAGCTGTTTTTCAGCCTTCTTATGTCGTCTTATGGTATTTTCACCCAAACTGTAGTTAAGACATATTTAACAGCTGCTTGCCAGCACCTCAGCATTTCTATATTTAGTCTGAATGGCCTCCTGTGTTCTCTCCTCCCCAGGTCTTTGCACAGTGACGAACCCCCAGAGCCCCCTGCTGCTGCAGGGAGGAAATGTCTTGCAGCAGCCCTGGCCAAACGTGGACCCCGAGTATCTGGAGGCCCCTGAATTTGTGGAGCTGTCTGTGCTGGTAGGATTACATGAATGCTGTCAGAGATAAAATCACTGATGCGCTGATGATTTATTAGCAACTGGAACATTTAATAAAAGTGACAAACTTTGTCTGAGTGATACTTAGAAAAATTCCTGAAAGGATTTTAATTGCGCCTGCCACTTGTTGCATACTGCGGTTTAAAGCCGTAATGTTTTCGTCATGTCTGGTTTAGACTAATGCATATCAGCTTCGGTCTAGACACTCTCGAGAAATCTGAACCGTACCTTGGTAATAATTTAATTATCACAACATGAAAAACCCAGTTTGATGAGTCTTTACTAATTTTTTTTTTAAAGTTAAGCATTATCTTAACCTTACGGGTTTGTGTCAATTACTTCATAATTGACCTTCTTTTAAGAATAATTATGTTCAAGCGTTATTTTGAAAAGCCAACATTATGCCGTTTCCCTGATGGTTTAGTTCCTCTAATAATGTGGAACGAACTGTTGCAGTAACTTATAAAACATTGAGACTTTTATTTGTGTATAACATTTTTTTTTTAAAATTATTCTTAAAATGCTAGTATTGTCCCATTTTCCTCACACTAATAAATGTCAGGAAAATAAGTTTTTTATTTTGAAAGGCAAATATTGTGCATTTATTATTACCTACTCAGTACATCTAGTAATGTGCCACTATGTTGCAGTTACCTAATCCCTGAAATAATGGTGCTTTTATTTTGAATGGTTTCAGTTAACTACTTTTTAAAAGTCCACCTTATAAACAAATTTCATATTATAAGATTGAGTCTCTAATTTTGAAATGCATTTGTTATTTTGGACCTCCAAATGAACTCCACAGTCCATTAGCTTAGGTTTGTTAGCAACGCAGATGCTGCTCTTTTAATAATCCAGTTGGCAAATTAAATACATATCATCTGTTTGATGTATTTTGGCAACATAAACACTAAATTGCTCTAATTAATTGCCATTACAGGAACCAATTAAATAAATAAAGAGGTCAAGCAAACTCTTTAAGTTTATTTTTGAGTCATTTCTATTTTAAATATAGTTTTTTCTGGAACACCAAAAACCTTAGTCATTTTCCACTCAAACTCTCCAACATTTCAACTCTTGATTACATTCAAACTCTGTAATTTTCAACAGAGACTGTAATTAGCCTTAGTGTGCACGTGACTACATTAATGCAAATACCTGTGTGTGTCAGTTTATGTGCCATCAGGCCAAGCGGTGCAGTTTAAACTAAACAGGCGTGATGGTCGTAAATAGGTTTGCAACAGAATTGCGGTGTTATTCCTCACTGGTATTTCCTCTTTGAAGTTCTTTTTTTTTTTTTGGTTTGACTCAAAAACAGTGAAAGCTTTTAGAAATGTGTATGGGTGTGTGGCTTAGTTACTACTCATGTTGTGGAGACCTAAATCTGTCACATCACAAGGGTGTGTCTTCCTTATGAGCCTTAAAAAGGATGTCCACAACATGGTGTACATTTTTCAGTTTAAAGGCTTGAAGTATGTTTTCTGGTTAGAGTCAATGAAGGTTTAAGTTTAGACTCCCTTAGGAAAAGGCACATTAGCAGGTAATGCAATGGGATTCAGCATGAACAGACAAATTGGTCCAGAAAATGAAAATAAACTGTTGTTTTGCCTTGTGAAGGAATACAGTATATGTGTGTGTCATATGTGCACATTTGGAGCCTTTATTATCAGTCAGAACTCTGTTGGAGTAATTTGGCCAGTACACTTCCATGAAAAAAAATAAAATGAGCACTTTTGACTTTCTGAAGGTCTGCAAAAGTTATTTTCATTCTGGCTGCCTTTTCACTTATTTTTTTATCCAGTTCTTGCACCTACCTATGGCAGCATGTTGTCAGTGTGAAAACAAAAGACATTGTTTTAGGTCCTAAATGTAACTATTTGTAGCCGATAAATTATATCTAAAAATAATGTATTTTGGAAACGGAAGAGAAAAATTGCAAAGATCTTATACAGGAGTTTAGAGATGTATTGATATTTAGTTGCATTTTATTTCAAGCTTCCAGCTTAAAGCTCTTTGGCAATAAAATTTTTTTTTTTCAAGATTCAATTTTTTATGGGTCAGAGTTGAGTGGATAAAGAAATAAACAAATAAAAAAACTCATTCCTCTGAAAAAGGTTTGGTTCTGCAGAGAAAGTGGGACTATCAGCCAGTGTTTGAAGAAAAACTTGAAAAGATTTTGTAGAAAGCATGGAAAACATTTGCAGAAATCTGCTTTACAAGAAAGTCCTGTTGCAGAGTTCTTTAGCTTGCATTTTTGTATATCATTAAATATAATGTCATTTGTGATGGTTCTTATGCTCATACATTGCCTGATTCTGTAGCCTTTTTTGACCAAAGGGTGTGAGACTCTGGAACCACAGGTTGAAGACTCTTAGTCTGAACAATGTATACTGATTTTTCTATCTCCTTGTCTTTTTAACTTAACCCGCCTGTTATGTTCCGGGTCAAATTGACCCGTTTTAAAGTTTAAAAATTAAAAAAAAAATAGTTGGAAGCATTTTTTCTGTATGAAACTTTTTCTATTTGTCTTAATAGGTGCACTCTACATATAAATGAAAATGGTTTATTTTACACATTTCCAGCCCCCCCCCCCCGCGTCTACTTGTTACATAGATACTGTTCGGGTCAATTTGACCCGGCAGTCAATTTGAAGGGTAAAAAGGTCAAAAAATGTCCAATTCCATATGTTCCTTGCACCTATGAGACATATTTCACCCCACACACACACACACACACCCCACCCCACGCACACACAGTACATGCACACGTGCACACACCCCAACACACTTTCTCACTATTCTCTTTACTTCACTAGGAAACTGCGAGAAAGCAGGTGTTCATACAACTTTTGACGGGAACCTTTTCTGTTCCCGTGGACAAACTCCACCCACACTGAGTGGACACTCAGAGGAAGGGGGGGGGAACATAAATACTTTCTGCAAGGGAGTCCTAAACACATTACATACTGAAGGTACATGTGATATAGTCACTGTCAGACTACACCTTTAGCAGTGCTCAGTTTGATCAGGAAATGATCAGC